>JAUFNR010000142.1:0-104251 GCA_031216915.1 Pictodentalium vernedei
CTGCTTGAGCGGATCTTGAACAGAGTTAGAATGTTGAGGAGCTAACAGTTGTTCGTCGATGCTCGGTGGTTCTCTCCGGGTACTCCGGCTTCCTCAACCCGTAAAACTGTCACGGTCACGATTGGCCATCGTGCAGAGGTATGTGACCTTAAACACCAACAAATAAATATAAATAAATATAACGCCACAATGTCATTGTAACTAGTAAAAGTGATACGCCTAGTCACTCGTGTAAATATTCGTGTAATCGTTCTCAATATTACAATCCCAAAGGGAACCCTTTGAAACCTGGCGGAGTCGTCCATGTCATTCAAGGACAGCAATTGGAAGAGTCCATATTCATTATTGGTGGCTGCACGTTGAAAATATTTATTGGTATACCCCACATATTCACTAAGCAGCCATCCTACTTAATAAAATTATGAAGCATCATGTTCCTGGGCCGGAAAAGCGGCTTCTCGGGTTCAAAAAGCTGATAATAAAACTCAGTTATACGATCATAGTAGAGAAAAGGGAATGACTTTGAAGACATTCATACAACATATCACGCGCATTACTATCAAAATAATAAAAGGTGTCATTTAGCAGAGAATAACGCAATTACACCCACACACACAATCATTTAGGCATAGGAGGAAATACACTTAATAATTCAACCCCCCCCCCCCCCCCCCCCCCCCATCCTTATAGAGCGATGGCCTGTCATATTGTGGCGATAGTTGGTCACGGAGAACTCCGTGGGAACAATAATATGACCGGCACTGATAATGTTCTGTCGAAGTATCGTGCTATTTCGATATTTTCTTAAACAAAGTAGTCGTGCCACGAAATTAGGACAATGCATTGCAAACAAGGCGAAATAATTTTCTCAACTGCGAAAGCCTTTAGCGACGCCTACAAGACAAGTTTGTCCTCAAAATATATAGCCACCTTTGTGTTTGGTTATAAAGACGAAGAGAAAAACGTGAATATAATTACAAATGAATTTTATTTGTCTTGAGGATAATAATTGGTAGAATGCCTTAGCATTGCAGATGGCGCCTTGTAACCCTTGAAAAACGACGTTGACCTTGCCTCAAGAGTTCAAAAGATCAAATGCGTGGATTAAATATCTGTATTCCATGATTAACAGACGAAACTTGGAAAATATTTTTTGCGTAACCAGCTCTTTGCATTTTGGGCCCCCAAAACATAGTTTAAGGCCACTCTTTTGGTGCGAGCTCGTTTTAAGCAGGGGGGGGGGGGGGGGTCATAGGCCATAATTCAGAAGTAAATATTGAAGAAAAAAAAATTGAATGGCGATTTTACAAACAATACTGGATGGATATTGACGCTGCGTTAGCTAATTATCGCATCTCATTGATTAATATAAATGATTGAAGCATCTGTTACGGTTCTGTAAATTAGAAACGCCCCCACTGAGATGATGAAAGACCGCTGTAAAACATCAAGTGGACTTTCGCGGCTTCCTTCGTACCTTGTAAATATTTTGACAATGTATACAGTACACCATGTGATAAATATAAGTGTGTTACATACTGTACAAAAGACATCACACTTATCTCACACCACGGGGGCTTTAAGTCATCCGAAGATGTTTCACTCCGAGCCATACATCAATTTGCTAATCACCCAGATACGATGAGGTGGAACATTAGAGGTGTTTCATCATTTCCTGTGCGTGAAAGACACCGCAGGTAGATGTTAAAGACTTTTAAAACGACCAGAATTTACGTCATGAATCTTATTCACCCACAACAATCAGAGTCCTGTCAAATAGAGTATATCAAAGACACCATGGAGAGAAGTACAATGATACGGTTTGTATTTATAAACCTTATGGGCTTAGATTTAATTAATTGCGTGTATATATTCTTCACTTTCATTAATTATTTATCTGATTATCTAATTATAGCGAGAAAGATCAACTGACAGAGTGGTTTCAACACTGTTAACACGCCCTGAGGATGAAAAACAGGGTTTCAGAATATCGTTTTTCTCACTCGATAGGTATTTCTCGTTAATAATTTATCATGAATTATGAGAGATACTTATATATTATGTTGGATGGTTTATTGGCTAATACACTAGTTACTTTGATGGGGTAACCTTACATGTTTTCTTTTTTTGCTTTGATAAAACTGTCACTTGATTTAGATTTTTGGTCTCCCTTTTTCTCCACCATTTATTTATTGGAGTTTAACGACACTTTCGACAGCCAGGGTCACATGTCGGGACAGTTTTACGCGTGGAGGAGACCGGAGTACTCGCCGGAGAGAACCACCGAGCAACGGCGAGCAACTGTCAGACTCCCGAAAGTACTAACTCAACACAAGCAGGGTTAGTATTGGTTGAAGACGGGTGCACCATCGACGTGCAGTACGCCTTAGTGCAGAGCGCCATCGTACCCCCACGTCTCCACCATTTGCAGTGAAGGCTGGCAAAACTCTTTGGAACGTTTATTGTTCACTTTCTGTAATTAATTAATTAATTAATTAATTAATTAATTAATTAATTAATTAATTAATTAAAGGTCACTGTCAGTATCTATGATTGTATCATGACCGCAAGAAAAGTTTAAAAATCAAATTTAGCTAATCATTTATACCTGTGCTGCTAATTTTGGAAGCCTTCCATCAAAGGCGTTGATTACGAGATCCTATTGTATTAGTAAAGCTATTTTGTAATGAACAAACACTGTCCCACTTCCCGGGGTTCCCACGAGAGGGTTGGGAAGAGATCACAGTCATGCGCATAGAACCAGGAGATCAAGGGGATACCCCTACATTTGTTTTTAAATTAGTTTATTTTATTATTTCCACCTTGAATTTATATTGTTCACGTGACGGTTAGCTGTTCGGGTGGAGGAAGCCAGTGTACCAGAACAGAACCACTGAGCAGCGGCTAGGAGCTGTCAAACTCCCCAATGTGCTCAATCCACACAGGCAGGGTTAGCATTGGTCGAAAGCAAGTACATCAGCGACGTGCAGCAGCCTTAGTACACGACACATCGGACTTTAACCCTTTACCCAACGAATCGCCCGCATCCGCCCGCGTAATATGTAAATTCAGCATTTGAAAAAATATTATTTTTCAAAAAAATTCAACAAAACCATATCATGTGACCCCTCGTTGGAACGAGCTCTTCGAGCTCGTTCCAACGAGGGGTCACATGATATGGTTCTGTTGAAATTTTTTGAAACATTTGAAAAAAATATATTTAAAATAATAAATTTTTATATCGTCTGCGTTGGGTAAAGGGATAAAGGTCAACGGTTACACCTTAACCGGCGATAACTGCGTTATGTCCTCGGACAACACGTATGATCCCGGTTGCCCACGAGGGAGGGAGGGAGGGGAGGGAGGGGAGGGGTTGGGGGGAGGGGCGTTGGCGCTGTGTCCTAATGCGTACTGCACGTTAATTGAGCACTGAGCTTCAATCGTTGTTAACTTTGTCTGTCCAAGCGAGCAAACAAACCCAAGGATAAAGTCGGGTTTGGCGAATCTTTATTTGCTGTTCTTTTTAGAGGATTCCCACCCAAGGCGTTACTCCACTTGCCTGATCCCATTACACTAGCGAAACAGAAGTTCTCCACAGCGGTAATTGAGCACTTCCCTATTCCCCGTGGTTCTGATAGGAACAGTTCAACACTTAACCCTGCACACATTGATGACAAAATACCGAAATTGCAAGTTGCAAATTTCTTACCCCAAAACAACAAGGAATTTAACCCATTCATTCTTGTTTGACAGAGCTCAATGAGCTCTGTCAAACACGATTGAATTGGTTGAATTCCAAGTTGCATTATGGGAAAAAGTTGCATACTGAAATTTTGATATTTGAATACGGTTAACCGGTTCTCGTCAGGTCACCGAAGTTAAGAAACGTCGAGCAGGTTAGTCCTTGAATGGCTGACCGTCTGAGCGATCGATTCGGACTCCCGCGTTGTGTTCTTGGGCAAGGCACTTCGCGCCGATTGTCCACATGGGGGCACGATGACGCCGCATACTAAGGCGTACTGCACGTCGATGGTGCGCATGCCTTCAGCCAATCTAACCCTGCTCGTGCTGCAGTGCGGAGTTACGATGGTGGGGAGCTGGCAGCCCCCCCCCCCCCCCACGTGGGCAATGGGGGGGGGGGGGAAGTGTCTTGCCCAACGACACAACGCGGTTGCCGCAGGTGGGATTCGAACCGAAGACCTCTCGGCTTGCAGTCTCTGCACCTCTACCTACTGAGCCACCGCGCCCCCTGAGGTGCATATCGCTGTTTGATGTGTTAATACTAATTGCACAGATACCTCGTTTTGACTGTTGACCTAATTGTGAATCTTGTAAAGATATAGGACAATTATTGAAGTGACTGACCGATATTATATTTTATCACGTAGTTACCAAAATCAATTATTTATAGAAGTTGTGTCATTTTTCAGATTTCAAAAGACGCAGTGTGTATCAACTGAACCGCATTAGTATTCAACCTGATTTTGAAAAAAAATCGTATTAAGAGACATCTTGTTATCTCGATGGGACATGTTTTGTTATTTTGAACAAATAAAAAGCATCGCGTGGTCATAGGTATGGAATTAGGTCGAGTCGATACGTATCGGTGTGTTGTCTTTTAATAAATAAATATCATTATTGTGTCCCGGGTTGCAGATTGCTGTGCGGTCAATCTGGAAAACTGTCGGTGATATGTCGGCTTGTAGTTGTAATTAAAAAAGATTTGTTTCTAACAGTGACAGATTTGAGAGTTTTTCTTATATCTAGGTATGCAGTATTGAAGAATTATCGGATATGGAGCGTTAGTTAACCATCGGTAAGCAGATCGTCTCCAGAGTTCCAATGTGTTCCATGTGCCTACTGGCCCGTGACAGTATTTTAAGAAATAGTATGAGTTCTGAAGTACATCTGGATAAAAGCACCACCAGTATTAGTTTTATTATTTCTATTAGAGTATTACAATAAAATTTAAGATAAACTTAAGTTATTCAAAGCATTAAGTGAATTTAAAATCCACTTAAATCGGGGTTTATCCGACTTTATCGGTCGATGTACGCTCACGATTATCCAACATGAAGCGGGAGATTATTAGATTTTTTTAATTGGCTCCGAAATATTATCATAAGCAATTTAATGTATACAGGAGCGTAATATCCCCCGCTGAGCGTGAACAGCGCTATACAATGACACAATATCCGTACAAGGAGTTTAGATTACCTGACTATCGGGTTACCAACAGCGCGGCCAAAAAGTGTTATACATATTCCCGCCATATGGTTCAAAATATTCCCACGACAGGGTATCAACAATTATCTGCAAGTTTACCCACATCAACACTTTTGTATCAATAGATTATCCTGCTTCATACGTCTGCGTAAAATACGAAGGGACATCACTTGTGGCTTTAACCCTATGCACTCTAAAATCAGTTTGGTTAAAAAGTAACCCAAATCAACTGGGTTGCGTGAATATGAACCCAATTTGGGTTCATATTCACTCAACCCAGTTGATTTGGGTTGATTTTTAACCCAACTGATTTTAGAGTGTATGCACTCTAAAATCAGTTTGGTTAAAAATCAACCCAAATCAGCTGGTTTGATCTGGCATGCACAGACTTTCATTGAAATAACGCATGGTGTGTATATTGCCAATTTTGGCCTTACGGTTGGAATCGGCAGTCTATACGCCATGAAGATCAAACAACATATTTCTTACCAGTGTACATTTGTATTCCACTTTTGGATTTATTTATTTATTGGTGTTTAAGGTCACATACTTATGCACAAAGGCTAATCGTGACCGTGACAGGTTTACGGGTTGAGGAATCCGGAGTACCCGGAGAGAACCACCGAGCATCGACGAGCAACTGTCAGCTCCTCAACATTCTAACTCTGTTCAAGCTCCAATCAAACAGGGTTACAGTGGCTGAAGACATGTGCACCATCGACGTGTGGTACGCCTTAGTACACGGCGTCATCGTGCCCCTATGTAGGCAACCGGGATAAATTTCCCAAGTACTCAACGCGGGTCGCTCCGGAAGGGGATCTAACTCGGGACCTCTAGCATAGAAGTCCAACAGTCTACCACTGATCCACCGTGCTCCCCGCACTTTTGGATAAGTAATATTCTAACACTTCGAAGCCCATTACTTTTCTTGTACAATGGACCACCTGACGCATTAAGAACTTAAATACTCGGAAAGTTTTTTGTATTACATTTGCTAGGCTTTTCACTGTGACGCAACTCATGCACTGTATATACTCATGCACCATTGATTGTACAATGCAATAATCATTTATATGTAACGGTGAGGTATTTATATAGGCATTAGCCCGTTTACCGAACATTTTCAAGCGAATAAATTATTGTTTAAAAAAACCCTGATTTTAGACTGTCGTGTTTGTTTGGGATCATTTTTTACGCTTCCTTTTGTCTTTCAACATTACTGCTGAAAGAAGGCAGTGACTAAACCAGCTACAGCTGGATTTGGTGTCTGGAAAGTTATATTTTTTATTAGGGTAATTAAAACACCTATTAATCAAACACTGATTGCTTTAATCATTTCAATCCTGTCGCCTTGAATGGTGTCGCCGTACTCACTAACATATACAACGAAAAGGGTGAATTTAACTTGTATTTGTCGGTATATGCAGTAAAATCGTAATCCTACAGCCATATAAGGCAGCAGGATTAAATCATCACTTATCCCCCTGTCAGTTAGGTGTTTGTTGTGTTGTTTATTCAGGAACTGTCAACTTTTACTCCACTTACACAATATGTATATCGAGTCGAATGAGCTAAAGCGTAAATATAGGTGAAAAATCATCGTTAACAACATCCTGCAGAACAAGTCTTTTCATAGCACTCTTAATCGTTCACCTGCTATCAGTCGAGATGGGATGCCGCCTAAATCTCCAACAAAATCCTCCCGTAACAAAATCTGCACTTCATCCATATGTATAGAATGGAATGGAATGGAATGGAATGGAATGGAATACTGTGTTGCACTACCAATATACATGATCAGGTATGGTACAGATGCTGTTTAAACATGTGAAAATACAAAATACTACTCATCTAACATCTTACCTAGGAATAATACAAATATTTTCATATGGATCAAACAAACAAAAATATTTTCCTAGAGACCCAACCCAACCCAACCCCACCCCCATCCTACACAGACGACAGAGAGCAACATAATAAATATATGTATTATGATCAGAAAATATATTCATAATGCTACCCTCAGTCACCCGAACCACCTTAAATTTTTTTATTTATACATAATGGAAAAATCAGTTAAAAAAAAACGGGAATCTTAACCCTTTATCCAACGAATCGCCCTCATCCGCCTGCGTAATATGCAAATTCAGCATTTGAAAAAATATTATTTTTCAAAAACTTTCAACAAAACCATATCATGTGACCCCTCGTTGGAACGAGCTCGTCGAGCTCGTTCCAACGAGGGGTCACATGATATGGTTTTGTTGAATTTTTTTGAAAAATTTGAAAAAAATGGTATTTAAAATAATAAATTTTGATATCGTCTGCGTTGGGTAAAGGGTTTTAAGATATATTGTTTATTTATTAACCCTTTGAACACCAGAGACCGCTTTTCCGACTCAGTAACATGATAATTCATAATTTCATTAAGTAGGTTGACTTTTGAGTGAAGGTGTGGTGTAGACCAATCAATATTTTCAACGTGCAGCCCCAAGGCTGCAAGTTGAAAATATTAATTGGTCTACCCCTCCAAAATAAGAATATAGACTCTTCCCGAACTGATATGGAAGATACCACTAGGGTTCAAAAGGGTTAATCTTTAAACGTAAGACTAGCACAAAATAGTTTTACAATACTTACATAGCACAGGAGATATATTACATGTATTTTCAAGTTCATAAAGTTTAAAAATTATAACTTTAACAACTTGAACACTGATGCGAAAATATCAAGATTTCAATCTGCAATTCTTTCCCATAATGCAACTAAGAATGTAATCAAGTCAATCTTGTTTGACAGAACTCGGTCAAAAAGATTCAGTTGGTAGCATTCCCAGTTGCAATATGAAAAAGAATAGCAGATTAAAATTTTGACATGTTCGACATCGGAGTTAAACCACACTAACTTAACACATCAGACATCGAAAATAAATTTACATATATTTAAATAATAAGTTGCAATAACCACACCCCAGTTCCAACTTCAATTTACGTTATTTGTTTCTAATACAAAGCTACGGCATCATTTCTTGGGATGCTCTGTTCGAAACCTTTCCAATAAATGATGTCAAGATTTGATGCTATCAACAAAGAACAAATACAATTTAAAATTATTGAACCGACACCATTCATATTTATATTCACCATATATTAACCCTTATTCCCCAACAGCCCTAAGTAGCTCATTCCCAAAGATATTTGGGGTCAAAGTCATGGGCGACGAAAGCTCGATAAAAGCGGAGGGGCACAAATTTACAATGCTGCCATGGTTTGACCCAGTGTGAGAAAGGTAACAATCGTATATCTGTAAATGTACCATGACTCGCTATAGTCTATCGTATATCTGTAAATGTACCATGACTCGCTATAGTCTATCGTTTAGATGAATATGCCGCTTTGTGGCCACTTTCCTGTCCGTTTCTTCTACTTCAACCATCTTCCAACCCCAAGGCCAGCCTTCGGGTTGGAAGATAGTTGAAGTAGAAGAAACGGACCGAAGCGACCGAAAGTGTGATTCTTTGGTTAAGTATTGTTTGGATTTTTAAAATAATGTTACAACAATGCCTGTATATTGACACGTCCCATACTGATGCGCCCAATTTAGCTCATTGTGTAATTGTGGAAACATATTTGTGAAAAAAGTGGAGGGACACGTGCCCTTGTGCCCCCACCCCCTGGCTCCGCCGCCTCTTGTCAAAGTTTAATTCTTCCTTGAGACCTCAACTGTTTTGCTGCATTTATCTTGGCATGTTTCCACAACACTGTTGGCTGCCCGTACAACAATGGCGGATAAATACTGTTAACCCTTCGAACAGGAAAGGCCGTTTTTCGGCCCTGGACCGTAATACAACCTGAATTCATAAAGTAGATAGATGCTGAGTGATTTTATGTGAAAGACCAATAACTTGTTTACCGAGAGCCGGATTTTTATGTTTATGTTTATTTTCTACCTTTCACCACAATTTTGGTAATGAGGTTACAATATACAAGTGAAACAAGTGAAAAAGAAATGATTATATATACATGTCTGTAATGTGCTTCAAAATACAATTACAGTAACCATCTGTTGCGATGGATCAATCCCCATTCTCCCCACTACCTAGGAGCCAACACATACACACATACCTGAACACACATACTCATCAGCTCCACACACCCACGCCCTCACGCACCTTCATCACACACACACACACACACCACTCACACATACCCTTGCATCCTCACTTCCTCACACAGACACACACACACACACACACTGACACAGGCGCTGATGCGCACCCACCCACCCACCCACCCACCCACCCACCCACCCACCCACCCACCCACCCACCCACCCACCCACCCACCCACCCACCCACCCACCCACCCACCCACTCTCACACGCACGCACACGTACATGCCCCGGCCCACGTTCTCTCTCTCTCTCCCTCTCCTCTCTCGCTCTTTCTCTCTCTCTCTCTCTCCCTCTCTCTCTCTCACACACACACACACTTATAAACACCACAAATACAAACAGGCGCGCACATATTCTACTACAAAGAAGAGCCATCAACTGGTAGAGTCTTTACTATCACTACTATACAATAAATTTGGGGAGACAGCTTCTGTAACTCTCCGCTCTTTCTCGACTCCAAAATGTAAACAAAGAAACGAGTGCATGCAGGTGTACAAAAGAAAAAAACACACCTCCGTCGAATAAACTGTGTAGGTTTAATTACACAGTAATCTATTTTATTAATACCCATTTTATTTACTCATTGTGAAGCATTATCCCACTGGAAACTTTTAAAAGAAGAATACAGCTACGGTAGGTCGGATAACAATAGAAAAGTATTGGACATAAGTGAGAATTACAATCATTTATAAAGGTATATTTATTATTCATTTTAAATAAAAAAGGAGGAAAAATATAACTTTTAATAAGCACTTATGAAGAAACTATCCACGTTAATTGTTCCTTAGTTTATGAACTGAACATTCGCCGAGCATCGGCAGAAGTAGAGTTATGACTCGGACAAAACAATTAAAATTCTCTTAAAAATAAAGGAGTGTACTTGGAGATTGAACAAGTACGCCCAAGGGCTCAGTCCGAATGCGCATCAGCTGAAAGTTTGCTTGAGCTCTCTATAATTTTTGTAAAATGTTAAATATAGCTTGGGTGAAAACACCATATCGCGAGTGTTTTAATGTTGACCTTGTATAGTGGAAGGAAAACTATTCCAAGTGATGTTTGATTTGTGAAATATACTCATACAGATATAGCAAAATAGTTACCTTTGCCAAATACTGGAGAAGCCAAGTGTCCCTTCTGAGTCATTTTAAAAATATTTTTTTAAATTTTTGACTCCAAATCAAAACGTATGATCCCTGATAAGAACTAGTTTGTGAAGGTAATTCCAATACGTTTTTTTTTAGTATAACGACACTTTCGACAGCCAGGATCACTTCGTACCGAACAGTTTTACGGGTGGATGAACCCGGGATACCCAGAGAGAACCACCGAGCATCGGCGAGCAATTGTCAGACTCCCCAACGTACTAACTCTGCACAAGCAAGGTTAGCAAGGGTTGAAGACAAGTTCACCATTGACGTGTAGTACTCCTTAGTATACAGTGTTCCCAATTGGACAATCGAGATTAAGTGCCTTGCTGAAGGATACCACGCAGTTACCCTTGGCAAGGATTGAACCGTGGACCTTTCGGTTTGAAGTCCAATGCAGTAACCACTGAGCAATGGTGTTCTTTACACTGTTGCACTCAAAGTACTATATTTTAACCCTTTACCCAACGTAACGGCCAAAACCGGCCAGCGCTATTCACAAAAATCGCCAATTAATTTTCATTAATTTTTCATTTTTTGTCTCAATAACATAGGTTATGACCTCTATTTGGAACGAGCTCGACGAGCTCGTTCCAAAGAGGGGTCAAAACCTATGTTTTTGAGACAAAAAATTAGTTATTCAAGAATTTTGTTTGCAAGTGTCGTCTGCTTTTCATGTTAGGTAAAGGGTTAATTTAGTATTACCTGGTTCTTTCAAGTATTTTGGTTGCAAAAAATCCACAAATGTTAAAAATACAGATAATAACAAGCCTAAAAGTGACCGCACGGTCACGGATGCCCCCGAACTATGATCTGTGACCTTGACCTCCATCGAAAACAGAAATTGTGCGCAACACATCGTCTCCCCAAAAACAACATGTATGCCAAGTTTCAACAAAATCCAACGACGCATCTCAGAGTTATGGAGCTGACACGAAAATCGTCCAGACGGACGAACGGAAATGACAAACACTATATGCCCCCGAAATTTTTTTCGGGGGCATAAAAAAGAAAAAGGTTATTATTAACGTTTACAAAGTAATTTCTTGATCATCATTTACTCACTGTTTATTCACTCCAAATAAATTAGTAGCAAATAATTTGATATTCCAGAAGGATGCTAAAAAAGATTTAGCATGATAAAAAAGTTTACGAAACAACGATATGGTTTGATAAGAATCCGATTTAATGGATAAACTATTAATTCAGTTCGCCCATAAGAAAGAGCCCCGATTATAGCTGTTGCTTATAAATTACTTGACAGGCGTCAAATCTGTCTCGACTGTGTCGCGAGACAGCGATTGTATTGAAAACGATGCAGTGAAATAATACAAGACAAAGTCTTGGAGATCTACCCAAAGTATAGCTTTGGTGTCAAATGCTTCATTTTCGGTGGTAAACGAATTTTTATAGTGTAATTGGCACCATTGGAACTCGGCAGCGTAAACACAGCTGAATCCAAGGATTACCGTCAAGCCCGGTTAATCCTTGGATGGGCGATCACTGATCGATTGATTCGGGGGCTTCCCATATTAGTTGCTGGTGTGCTATCAGCAAAGTTTGAGTGTGTGACTCTGCGACGTTGAATCTCGTGTCAGCTGTGGACGTTGGGAATGTTCAGCAGTACTACGCAATCCTCACCGTACCTGGGTGTAAAATAGGGACCTGTTGAGGCGCTTGCCTGGCGTGTCCGTCTGTGGGGCACCGGCAGTACGCTCCGTTGAGTTGAGCTGAGAATGTCATGGAATGATCAAAGGGTGTGTTATTTATTTATTGGTGTTTAAGGTCACATATTTTTGCACAATGGCTAATCATGACCACAACATGAGTATCAACTCACAGCCAGGGGTGGGCGCCAGTAAGCCATGTTGCCCATTTTAGAGAGGGTTTGCACCTCCCAAGTACTGGTGACTGGGTCCTATTTTACCAGTAAAGGGCGTGTACGCCTATGATACGGGTAATAATGTAAGTCAGAGAGCACTGTGGTGGATTCTAGACGTTAACATTACATTATTATTACATTATTATAATACTAAATATAAGAGATGAAACAGTTTTTTAAAAAAAAATTTAATTATTTTTAACTCTTAATCAGCTGAGTATTTTCAAAATATTTTTTTATCAAATTTAGCCATGGCTGCTGTAAGCAGCCATGACTAGATTTGATGAAAAACTCATCCAAGTTTAACTGAAACAGTCACTAGTTAAAAAGTTCATACAATTTAAAGGAGAGAAATTTACTTAAATATGCCCAAATTATCTTAAATGTGCCCAAATTATATTTATATCTGTGGCAAGAGATTTTGTGTCCTGGGCTGAGATAACCGCCAGCAGCATAATGGAGTTATAGGGGTTTTCAGGTTCGTGCAGGTGTAAAACAATGATTCAAGTGGAAGCTTACAATTAAATAGATTGCCATATAATTCACATTCTTTGGTATTTCTCAGAAAATAAACATTTAATGAAAATATATATATGCAGCGAAAAGAACGGTGTTTTAATTACATGGACTTCCTCTGGAAGAGTAACCAATTGGGAGACCCCAAGAATCTCGGAAGTCTTTGTTTAGCACAATACAATAGATCTCCCATATATTTATCGCACTAAATGCGTGCTCAGTTCAGTTTTAATATTTCATAGCGGTAAACGAACACAGCGTATCTCTGTAATTAGACGAAGCCAGAAGAATCAATATTATATTGTATTACCCGACGTACATCACAGCTAATTATACCGAATCAGACGAGGGTACCGCCCATATTATTCTTATATCAATTTTTGCAAAAGAGAGATGGATCCAGGAATACATCCGTGGGAAACATTTACAAGTCGGTGCGAACTGATCTAGCATATCGTCCCACGAGTGGAACAAGATGTCATCTGCAATGCTTTCGCATTGCAGATGGCACCTTTTTCCTCTCCAGGGACAAAAAACGATAAATAGGAGGAGGCAAAACATTTGTTTTTTTGTGGAGTGATAGTTATTTTGGATGGAAAATACATGGCTGATATTTATTTATTGGTGTTTAAGGTCACATACTTATGCACAATGGCTAATCGTGACCGTGACAGTTTTACGGGTGGAGGAAACCGGAGTACCCGGAGAGAACCACCGAGCAGCGACGAGCAGCGACGAGCAACTGTCAGCTCCTCAACATTCTAACTCTGTTCAAGCACCGCTCAAGCAGGGTTACAGCGGTTGAAGACATGTGCACCATCGACGTGCAGTACGCCGTAGTACACGGCGTCATCGTGCCCCCATGTAGGCAACCGGGATAATGTGCCTTGCCCAAGGACACAACGCGGGTCGTCCAGGACGGGGATCAAACTCGGGACCTCTAGCCTAGAAGTCCTACAGTCTGCCGCTGAGTCAGCGCGCTCCCAATACATGACTGATAACATTGACACTTGATTTCCGAGACACGAGCTTAGATTTGTAAGGTTTACCAACCCTAAAGACTGGCTTCCGATAGAAAATAGACTAAATTGATAGACGATCATATCATTTCGATAAAAATAAATAAATAAATAAATAAATAAATAAATAAATAAATAATAAATTCCCTCTAACAGTCAACATCGCACACAAAAGCCTACTTTTTAGTTTGAGAATTTGCTGAAAGTGAATTATTAGTCGGCCTCGAGAATTTATTGTGCAACGCATTTTCGCCTTTTTCTTCAAAATCATTGATTTGTAAACCCCTAAACCCACACGAATGCTATTTATTCCTTCAAATAATTAACTGGAGTCGTTTTTTTTTTTTTTGTTTGTTTGAAAAAAGGTGACATTTGCACATAGTTCTCCCAACCCCACACGTTGGGAAATGTGACAGTCTTATGGGAGGCAACTGCAACCGTTCGAATTTATAAAGCAACATCAAGAAGAACAAATTTTAGATCTACATGGCAGTTCCCTTGATATTTTAGTATGGCAGACCCAATGGTATTTCGGTTTATTAAACAAAGTAGTATCTTGAAACAACAGCCAAAAGGCGGTCAGTAGCATATATAAGTAAATCTATTCAAAACAATCAATTTTATTTACACTGTACAAATTTACTGGTAAAATATGGTAAACGATTGGAAACTAACTTCCGGTACTACCGAAATGGTTTGATTTTTTTTCTTTGCTGTGTCAACTTTGGTTCAATATTGGAACATGTAGGATCTGATATTTGGTTTAGCTTTATTACACCAGAAACATGTACAATGGTTATTAAGAGAAGAAATAATATTTTGAACCTGCAGCGGAATAGCTGGTATGTTTGGCGATGTAACAAAATGCAGTGTGTAACAAACAGAGCTATTAAATTACAATAAATCATGATAGCGAAGCTCGTAACAACTTTGACTGCAAAACAACAGGGTCGTATCGAGAGGGAGAACACCAGAAGCAGGTATTCCCCTAACCACCAAACCTAGTTCGCACACCTAGTTTTTGATCAGATGGAGATTTATTTAAATGCAGCGCATAATAAACATGTGAACATAAAACAAAACAAAAACAAACCCAAAACTTTTCATGAGTTTTCATGAACATTTGTATAGGAGCAGCGGGGTCACGGTACTGTGTCTTTGGTCAAAGTATACCCCCCTTCTAGTCATATTTGTATCGCTGATTGGGTCGCAATCTGCAAGATTAGATCGCAAACATGGTTAAGCTACATTTGATTGTTGAAATGTCTTTTGAGTTTTGAGTCTCAACTGTTGTGTGATGATCCCTGGGCCTACGGGGATCATCAAACATCAGTTTAGCCATTAACGGATGCCCCGCGCAAGTAAATTGCAAATACTACGTATAAGAGAAGGAACTTCACCAGCGTCCCTTGAACTTCACCAGCAGGAACGGGTTGGCCAAAATTTGGTCCCTCCACGTTTCACACTTTGCCTGAAAACACCCCTGCAAAACAAGTTCAGTGGAGATTATTTATTTATTTATTTATTTATTTATTATTTATATATTTATTTATTTATTTATTTTTAAGGTCAATAGTGAACGCAACATGGATATAACATCAAGTCTAGCCAATCGTCTATACGCATGTTGCCATTTACAGAGGACTTCCACCCCCAGGTATTGAAACCGGGTCCTATTTTACCAGTAGAATGAAGCTTGTTTATAACAGGAAACAAGCACTGCTGCTTCGCATCCCGGGGTTCTCACGGAGAATAGTGATCACCATTGTCAACATAATAAGCATAGGGAGGTAATGATCCGATATAAGACAATAATCTCGTTCAATGAAGTGCAGAAATGTATTTGCTTTTAAGGCGACCGCAACTACTTGGACTTCTGGGAATTAATTCCCAGCTCTTTTACCGTTAATATTACTTGAGTGCGCAATAAATGTTATAAACACCTCTTAATAACCATAATCACGGGAAAGGGCTTTTATGTTCAAGTAATGATTATCCTCTCTCAGAATCAGATCAAACACTACAAAAGAATTACTACTGCGACGGTCAGCTTCCGTTCAAATATCCACTGGTCATTGTTAGTTTATATAATCGATTTAGATAAGATCGCAACACATGACTTTTATTTCAACTTAATAGGAACGACGTGGCTTGATGCTGACCTTATGTGCGTTGAATTAATAACACCATGTTACGGGATGATAAACTAATTTTGGTGGCGATCTGTTACAGTTTGAACACCTGATAGGGTAATACGGCTTCTCAGATTACGATTTGCGTTGTGGTCAATTAATGTTAATGTCAAGAAATGACCGCTGACGATTCAACGAGATTCGTGATGTCAGCTGAGGAGAAAACTGGCCAGACTAATTCAGCCATAAACTAACGCTTCACAAACCCTTAAAAACACGGTGACAACGTTTTGGTGTTTGATATCAAAATATTTTATTTTCATGATGTTTTTTTTACCAAAGATTTCCTCTACGTCACATGATATGGCTTTGTTAAAATATTTTTAAAATCATTTTTATTCAACCACCCAATTTGTAAATTACGCGGACGGTTGCGCACAATCTATACCTAATGGAAAGGCCATTTATTTATTTATTGTGGGTTAACAACACTTTCGGCAGCCAGGGTCACCTCGTGCCGGACAGTTTTCCGGGTGGAGAAAGACGGAGTACCATGACAGAACCATCGAGCGACAGTCAGTCAAACATACTGACTCCACACAGGCAGGATTAGCATTGGTTGAAGACAAGTGCACCATCGACGTGCAGTACGCCTTTGTACACAACGCCACCGGGCCCCTACGTGGGCAATGGGGGTGAAGTGTCTTGCCCATGGGCACAACGCCGCATGTGAGATTCAAACCGAGGACCTCTCGGCTTGTAGCCTGACGGAACGACCATAACTGACCAGCAATATTCACAAAAATCGCCACAAATTTATTATTTCTTTCAATTTTTCTTACAAAGACATACGTTATTATCCTTCATTGTAATGAGATTGTTCAGTTCGTTTCAATAAGACGTCATAGGTTACGTTTTTGAGGCAAAACAATAACAAAAAATTGTTTAGTCATTCGAGAAATGTCCTGGCAATTGTTGTCCTCTATTCGCACTGGTTAAAAAGGCGATCAAAGTGTATCGTTTTCTCTTATGATCTTCCCCACCCCCACTTTTAGGTGTGCATGGAAAAATCCCTCGGTATGTCCAGGCGGACGTCCATTCCTACGACAGTCCACCACACGCATTTTTCAGTACGTCCGCCGTAGACTGGTCACTTTCCACGGCGTGGGCAAGATTTCCACGGAAGCAATACAATAAGATTGCAAACACTATTTTTGGGAATAATCATCATTTTTGAGTAATCATCAAAAATTGAATTAATGAAGCACCGGGTACATTAATTAAAATTTTGCTGATGATGATTTTTTTATCTGGTAAACATATGCGTGGACAACACTGCCCACACGTGGATTATGGCCAGTCCATGGTGACTATACTGTAACGCCCTAACTCATTTGTCAGTGGTTTAGCTGTTTTGACACAAAGCTAGATACATAAACATTATTTCGTCATTGTTGGTTGTATAAATTATTTTATGAAACAATAAATTTAATAGAAGATAATTATTCATTTATTTACTGGGGTTTAACGACCCTCGCGACAGCCAGGGTCTCTTCGTGTCGGACAGTTTTACGGATGGACTAAGCCGGACTACCCTGAGAGAACCACCGAGCAACGGCGAGCAACTGTCAGACATCCCAACGTACTAATTCCACACAAGCAGGGTTAGCATTGGTTGAAGACAAATGCACCATCGACGTGCAGAACGCTTTAGTACACAGCGCCACCCCCTCCCACATGGACAATCGGGCTGAAATGTCTTGTAGAATATAAATATAATCAAGAGATTCGCTCGATAGGCTGCTTCTGTCCCTTCCATGGGTTCAGCCTCTGTTCAAGTTTGACTGACGTGGTTAATAGGATACTAATGAAATCCATGCTCGGAAGCCAATGTTGATGACCACATCCGAATGACAGATCGCTAGTCCACCCAAGGGAACTTCTTTACGGGTTATCGCAGCTCATCTGAAAACACTTTCAAGCCGACATCGCCACCGAAAAATATATACTAGAGACCTTTCGAAAAACGAACGACGACTGATAAATTAGACAATGACGAAAAGCGATACGGTAAAAATAAATTAAGGACGTATCGAAATTTCAAGGAAACTTTTAACCTAGAGCCATACCTAGATGAATGCAGAATCACGAAACACCGCAATGCCCTAACTAAACTAAGAATAAGTTGCCATAATTTTGGCATTGAGAGGGGCAGGTATATGGGACTAGGAGAAGAATTCAGGGTATGCGAACGTTACAGAGTTGTAGACAACGAAACACATTTCATTCTCCACTGTGAGATTCTGACAGATGAACGAAAACACCTTCTTGGACACAATTTTATTAGTAGCAGCAATTTTGGGGCTTATAATGACACAAACAAATTTAAACTTATAATGCAATCCACCGACAACGGGTTTCTAAACAATCTCGCTAATTATACATACCATGGGTTAAAAAGAAAGGGAACTGGCAATCCCCCGATCAACCAAACCACGTCGACACCGGTCTCACATAATACTCAATTTCCGAAGTTACCGGCGTGAATAAATATACATATTGCACCATTGAGCAAGAACAAAGGATTACATTATCATGTTCCAAGACATGGTATATTTGTATACCAAAGTGAAAAGTCATACTTCGCTTAAACGTTTTGTTCCACAAACAAGGAGTCCGGTTTAACTGGTAGAGTGCCAGACCAATTGTAGTACCAGAGTTTGTTCACGTGGATTTGTCTTGTTGTAACTTATTGGAGAATTACTGTGAACACTCTGCAATGGTTTGCAACAGGACGACTCCATATGGACAAAATGTTTTCTTGTTTCAACTGAGTCTGAAACATATCCACAGAAGATGAAGACTTTTAGTTGTGGTACCAATACCTTCCAGTGAGGCCCAAATATGGGCTTCTAGCACCCAGTCAATAGACAAAACGACATAACTTGTACTTCTGATATATTATTATATTATTGTCAACTATTACTGTTATTTGTTATACTGTACACTTGACAGTAAAGGTGTAAAAGTACAATAAACTGAATTGAATTGAATTGATAAAAATTACGAATGGGGTATTACGTCACTAGAATATGTGTTCTTCCTCTCAGTTGCAGTTTTCTATTATCCGTAGTTACGATTACGACTTCTCATCAACACTCGCAGATATAGCATACAGCAAAATGTTTGAGAGCGTTTCTGAGCCCTTTAATGATCACGCTAAGATTATGTCCTTACTCTGTGGTGTCTTTAACCATTTACCCAACGTAACGGACAAAACCGGCAAGCGCTATTCTCAAAATCGCCACTTGATTTTCATTATTTTTTTCATTTTTTCGTCTCAAAAACATAGGTTATGATCTCTCGTTGGAACGAGCTCGTTGAGCTCATTCCAACGAGGGGTCATAACCTATGTTTGTGAGACAAAAAATGAAAAAGATTAGTTATTCAAGAATTTTTTTTCAAGTGTCGGCTGCTTTTTGTGTTAGGTAAAGGGTTAAACTCCTAGTGCTGCGAAATTCGAGTGGTAGGATTTTCGCACAAACGGACTCGTCGTCGACAATTCTGCAAAAAGCTCTTTTTGCCGCCCGACAAATTTACGAATACTATTGGCTTTTCGTAATTTTATCAGTCGTCGTTAGTTTTGCGAAAGGTATCGATTGCGAACCTGCAGTTCACACGTGACTAAATATTTATTTGTCTGAACAGACTGGATCCATATATAATGCTCTCCTGATTTGGAAAGAGTTTAAATGGTTAACACCAGAAGATTTCTTTATGCCATTGTTAAAGTTCTTATGTAAGTCAACATGAATACCTAATTGACTGTTGAAACATATATAACCTTGTAAATGTTCTGTATGCGTGAATCTATTCATCAGACGGAAACAAAGCTATGAAAAGGTAGACGCTCAAGTTAACATTCATTATTGGTACTTACAAACTGCTTTAATCTTTTTTTCTGCGGCCTTGTACATCTGTTTGATGTCTGATCTCAGTCTGCAAGAAATGAAAGTGGATTTTAAAATTATGTGTTTTGATTACAAGAAAAAAGTTTGCGCGCAGCCTTGTAAGCAACAATTCAGACCACTTGTTAGATGTATTGACTCAATGGATGCCGAAGGTGATTTGTGCATAAAACAAATTTACTCTTCAAATCAGGACCCGGTACTATAAAACTTTTACAATTGTATTTTCTAGCTATGGCCTTAAATGCGTTTAATTGAACCAATAGCATTTTCAAAAATATGGCTGTTTGCCAGTTGGCAAATTGCAATATCTCTTAAAATGCTAATGATTCATTTTAGTCAGTTATATTAATAGGTAGAAATACAATTCTGGAAAATACAATTGTAAAAGTTTTATAGTATTGGTCCCTGAACTGCTAGGTGGAGTTGCAGTGTGTTTTGTAGCCTGCAACATATGGGGGACTCTATTTTGCATTTGTGGGAAGATCAGGTAAGATCTCATCTTGAAGTCCTATGCTGTAAGAGTACAGTGGAACCCTGTTAATGAAATAGGCACGGTGACAATGAAAATTATTCAATTAACATGAGTATTCAATTAACAGGGATTGTGTCACTTTCCTGTATTCTAGAGATAAACTTAGCATTTATCCTATTATATCTTATTTGACAGAGGTCTATGAACTCTGTCAAATAAGATGTAATAGATTATATGCCGTATTGGATGCGCTGAAGCCAAATAGGTCTATAAAGAAAGAAACACTGGGATGAGTCAGGGTAATTTCCCGACAGGTTACAATATTTTTTAATCAATTAACAGGAGTTTACTCTATAACCTATTTTCAATTAACAGGTCAAATTTATACTGGAAGTATGGTAAATGGTTTTGTGTTGGGAAATTATATATTCAATTAACAGGGTTATTCATTTAAGAGATATCCAGTTAAGTGGGCTTCACTGTATATATTTATTTCGCTACCTCCACAACGGACATTCTGGTCAATACTTTTCAGAAAAATCGCCATTCATCGTTAGTGTTTACAAATTTCCTCCGAAACATAGCTCAAGGTATGTCGAAAACATAGCGTATGACCCATCATTAGAACGAGCTGGATGGGCTCGTTCCAATGAGTGGGCATCAGCTGTGTTTTTGAGGTAGAAATTAACAAAATAATAAAGTTTGACTGGCGATTTTTGTGAACAGCGTTACCAGCTTTAGTCGTTATGTGATCAAAAGAATCTCAAATTCTGAAGCTCGTTGAGAAAAATCGGTCTGAGCCTCGTTAAACCTCGGTAAACTTCGGTAAACCTCGGCTCAGGTCGATGTTAATGAACTCGGCACAGAAATTTCATACGAAATCACGACTCATCAGATATCCTTTGATTATGATATCTGAGATATCTTTTTTATCGTACGAGCCCGAATAAGATACTCTCATTTTTGAAATCAATCAACCTTTTTAGTAAATTTTAAAATTATTTTTATTATTTTACACTAGAGTTTTCAAGACTTAAATTCACCAGGTTGATTTGTGTGCTATTCATATTTCTTGTTTCGTCACGCATCATTGTTCATACCAGCATTTTTATTGTAGTTATTTTTTACTCATCTGTGTATTTCATTACTGCCATGTCTCCCTTTTTATCGTTTTCTCGCCACGATATAGCCTTAGCTGCTGATGTGGCGTTAAGCACCAATAAATAATAATACTTATGATATCTGCCGACAGTTACACGTCGATACTCGGTGGTTATCTCCGGGTACTCCGGCTTCCCCCACCTGTAAAACTGTCAAGGTCACGATTAGCCATTGTGCATAAGTATGTGACCTTAAACACCAATAAATAAATAATAAATAATAAATTATGAAATCTGCACTTCTGAAGACTGAAGAGTGCTTAACCCTTTACCCAACGTAACGGCCAAAACCGGCCAGCGCTATTCTCAAAAATCGCCAATTGATTTTCATTATTTTTTTCCATTTTTTTGTCTCAAAACATAGGTTATGACCCCTCGTTGGAACGAGCTCGTCGAGCTCGTTCCAATGAGGGGTCATAACCTATATTTTTGAGACAAAAATTGAAAAAAAAATAGTTATTCATGAATTTTTTTGCAAGTGTCGTATGCTTTTCGTTTTAGGTAAAGGGTTAAGTATGGGCTTCCAACACTCGCTAAGACAGAGTTAATATTCCGCTGTAGTTTTTCAGATCCATCATGAAAACATTTTCGTAAAGGGCTTTCGGTGATGTTTTTATTTATATCCGTCCACTTGATTACAGCAGAATCTTGCACAGTGTGGTAAACAGAAATAAATTGGGTTCATGCTAAAATCAGCAGAACATAATACGGCTGATTTTAAGACAGTTGTTGTGGACTGGACTTACATTGTTTGTTTTGATCCGTTCATCAAGAAATTTCCTCTAATGTATATTGTATGAATGCAAACCATAGTACATTCCGTCAAGTTAGGATGTACATGGCATGCAAAACAGTATATTGCTCTTCACATAGAGTGAAAAGCTAATAAAAGTAAAGAAAATAATTTCCTCAGTTCGTGACAGTCATTGTAAATTCGATATATTGCGAACGCTGTCGTCCAAGTTCTAAGATATTTGTTGGAGAGGTATATCTAGCGTTGATTTATTTATTTATTGTTGTTGTTTAAGGTCACATATTTCTGCTGAATGGCTAACCATGACCGTGACAGTTTTACGGGTGCAGGAAGCCGGAGTACCCGGAGAGAACCACCGAGCAACGGCGAGCACCTGTCAGCTCCCCAACATACCAACTCCACACAAGCAGGGTTAGCATTGGTTGAAGACAGGTGCACCATCGACGTGCAGTACGCCTTAGTACACAAACAACGTCACCGTGCCCCCACGTGGGCAATGGGGGTGAAGTGTCTTGTCCAAGGACACAACGCGGTTGCCGCAGGTGGGATTCGAAGCGAGGACCTCTCGGCTTGCAGCCTGCATCTCTACCAACTGCGCCACCGCGCCCCCATCTAGCGTTGATTATGAAACTCGGTTTGCATCAGGAATGAAATGTTTAATTTCATTCATTAGTCCAAAATGTTTTTTTTTTTTATATTTCTGAATGTACATTTATAATTTGTGTAATAAACAGTATTACTATTAGAATATAAATTGTGAAATCGTTGTGTTAAAACGACGAGCGACGTGAAACGTTAATGTCATCGTTGTTCCCACACAAAATTCACAGATTCCAATTTTTGAAGGCGGCAACGCCTTTACGGATAGAATCTACGAATGTCGCTTAATTTACTTGGGAAAAGTTTCCATTTTTCCAGGATTTGGTATTACCAGCGAAGAGAAAAAGTAGAAAAAAATTGATCGCGGCTGAATTTTATTCCAAACACAGCAAAGCTTGTTAAAATGATTACGCAAGGGACTTTAGTTCATTAGTTCCAGCGGAAGTGTAACTTAGGGGACACAGCACGTGAATGGTCCACATGTCATCAATCAGAGAGGTGTAGACTCAAGCCTTGATTGTGCCAAGTTCGTAAATTGAAAGGTCGGGCAATTACTAACCGTTGTTCGATGGTTCTTTTCGGGAACTATATAGGGAAGCTGGCAGATGTTCGTCGTTGCTAGGTGGTTCTCTCCGGCTTCCTCCACCCTTAAAACTGCCACGGTCATGATTAGCCATTATGCATAAGTATGTGACCTTAAACACCAATAAATAAATAAATATTCGGGAACTATACCATCCTGAAGTACAAAATTTGATTTGAGATGACCCTGGCTGTTGAAGAAGTTGTTGAGTAAAAAAAACACGTTACAAGGGGAGCGTTAACTTACAACTAATATACGCAGAGGCGGTGGAAATGCCGGAATCGTAGCCCCCTCCCCTCCCCCTCCCCCCTTCCGCACAGACACACAAACATACACTTTTTTTTACAAACACCTTGCATGAGTATTGGATGAGTTTTACAATTTGAGAGTTTGCAAAGGTTTCGATATGTACACTCTAAAATCCGCTGGGTTAAAAATTAACCCAAATCATCTGGGTTGAGTGAATATGAACCCATTTGGGTTCATATTCACTCAACCCAGATGATTTGGGTTAATTTTCAAACAAACTGATTTCAGAGTCACGATTTACATTATCTAGAAATGTAAACAACCTAAGTCGCATTTGTCCAATTAATTCCATTAGTTTAGTCAATTTCTTCCACTCCATCCATCTATCGCCTTCAGGATGGGGGAGAAATGAAGAAGAAGAAATGGACCGACCGGTGACCACATCGCGGAATTCTCATCTAAATGAAAGACTTTTCTCCCACCGGGCCAAAGCGCGGTAGTCTTTAAAATTTGTGCCCTTCCACTTTCATTGAGCTTCCGTCGGCTCTGGGTGCCAGTATGTTTTAAAACCAAAGCAATCAAATTAGTATTGAACTTTCGAAACATCGCCAGTGATGATTGACTGGTTGTAGCCATGGCTTAGAATTTTCGCCATTGAATCTAAAAATAGGCGAATTACTACT
The DNA here is from genome assembly GCA_031216915.1 of Pictodentalium vernedei. Lineage (NCBI taxonomy): Eukaryota > Metazoa > Mollusca > Scaphopoda > Dentaliida > Dentaliidae > Pictodentalium > Pictodentalium vernedei. The sequence continues at coordinate 24,566 of JAUFNR010000142.1, forward strand.
TGGTGTCTAGGCTGGTTCCGGTGTGGCAGGAATGGAAGTCCGTAGGAAAATTAGTCCCTCTGGACTATTATTCCGCGGAATTATAGTCCTAGGTCTAACATTTCTAGGAATAGTAGTCCGCCGGACTACTATTCCTAGAAATGTTAGACCTAGGCTATAATTCCGCGGAATAATAGTCCAGAGGGACTAACGTTCCTACGGACTTCCATTCCTGTCACACCGGGCCATATAACAGCGTCAAAGTCGTTTAAGATTTTGACTGGTAGCTTAGGAGGAGTGGGAGCTTCCAGCATACGATTATAAAACATGGTGGGGCAAGAAAGAATTTCGTCAGCTGTTTCAAAGGTATGGTTTATTTATCGGGGTTACCTCTCCCCTCGCCCATACTTTTCAATCCCCCTCCTCTACTCTTCTCACTCGTCAAGACTGGAGAATCAAAGAATTGGTAATTCAGTGAAACCTTTTTGAAATTGTCATCCACGAAGTCGACACATGGTAGGTCGGGTGCGTTTTTTTATTTTTGTGCCCATCCCTTCCCACTTCCTTTGAGGTACCGCCGCCATTGAACATACGTTGATAAAGATGATGTGTGTGGATACAACAAACAGACGCGGAACAAAACGCCCGATAACATTGTTATGTGAAATGAAGACGGCATGGTTAAATGCAGATAACGCACAAGTGTCAAAATTATCTGGTTGGCCAAGCATGTAAACACCAATTGAAGTATTGTCGTTATGTCAATGGTGATCTGATACACGGGACCTACCAAGTGTTTAGCATACGGTCCACCAGTAGGGGATATTTATTAGATATTTGGAACCCTACCTTGGTATTGCATCGATTAGAAAATTATGTGATTAGCTGATAATTTCTGTCAACTGGAGCATGTTTCAGTACAAGCTAAGATAGCCAGTACAGTATATATTGTCAGCAGTGTATTCAAGGTCTTCGTCGACAGATTTTGATGGGAGCAGGATCGGCAAGAAAAGAGGCGATAGTTCTTTGTCTAATTCTGCCAAAAATTACCGACAGTCAACCGTGGCATTTCTTTCCCAGAATTATTGTCGACTTATCATAATGCCATTAGATTTGACAAGTGCACCATGCTGCGACAGTGTGGGTGGGGGTCTGCCTTCCCGATTTAGTGAGAACCTGGTCAATAGTGTGTTTCCACCAAGATTTCCTTTATTTTTTTCTGCGTCCCAGTGAAGAAAACAATGGGCTAGGGTTTGTCTTCTCGATTTTGTGGGAACTTGTCTGTCAGCGAGAACAAAAGTAAAAACAACACATTACCATAAAAACGGTTAACTCCAAGCACTCTGGTCGTATTTCCAATTTTCCATCACTGACTCCATATTGTCCACGTAGAATGAAAAACTTAACAAAATATGTCTTGTTTGACAGAGTTCAATGAGCTCTGCCAAACAAGATATAATTTATTGATTATTCAGTTGCATTGCGGGAAAAAAAATTATGCAGAAACTTTGGTATTTTGACATCAGCATGCAGAGGGTTAGCAAGACTGAGGCAATGCCACATTAACCCATGACCGGCCCCCTAGGCTTTTAGGAACTTCGGGGCACCCTCCGGCACTTCAAACTTTCACCCCACTACAGCTGACAGCCTGACCCTGGTACGGTAGACACTATGCCGCAGTACATAGCCAAACGTGGTAGTATACACATACCATAGCAGGGGGCGGAAGAGAGTTGTCTTCCGTGTAGTACCGTAGACCTGTATCGTAGTTTTATTTCCTTGACATATTATTTAAATAAGCATTAAAATAATATACTGTATAAAAATATATACATAGTATACTTATGACGGTATATATATGGATAAATTCATATGTACATGTATCGCTACGGCGCAGAGTGCAAAGTGTCTTTAACCATTGGAGCCCCAAGGCGCGGGTAACAGTGCCTCAGCAAACAAACAAACAAAAATTAGCGGGCCCCGTCCCTGCCGGCCACTAGGCTTCAGCCGTGTCAGCTTATGAATAATAGGCCCTGGACTGAGGGGAATTGGTGTGCGCTTATGTATGTACGTGTCTGAATGGTTAAGGTGTGTAAATATGTAGATGAGAGCGTGTTAAGGTGGGGGTCTGTCTTTCCGATGTTGTGAGAACACAGACAATAGTGCTAGGGTTCCTACAAAGATTTCCTTTTGCTTCCTCCAAGTCCCCAAAAAGGAAAAAGAAAATGGGTTTGGGTTTGTCTTCCCGATTTTCTAGGGATTTATTTGTCATTATTTGTCACCGAGTGTAAAAATAATAAAAAAAAAAAAACAACAGGTCCCCATAAAGAGGTCGAAACAAGTATGTGTTTGTGTGATTGTGTATGTGAGCGAGCGTGGGCGTGTGTGGAGGCGGGGAAGTCTAGGTGTGTGTGTGTGACGGTCCTTGTTTATATGTGATGGTGAGTGTGTGTTCATTGTTGATTTTGTTTTTGTGAATATGTATATTTGAAGTAGGGTTTAATCCCTGGAACGGAAACGGCCCCGATACCCGGGAAATCTACAACACCGAACCGGGAATGAAGCGTGGCAGTGTTTGTGTATTGAACTGAAGTTTTCTGAATTGCAAATTTGTAGAATTTCGTCAGCCCTTCCACGCCTGAAATCTTTAGAGTCCTGATTCCTGACGAACTATTTTCAACAAATCACTGAAGCTCTCAACCAGTTCTGGAGGACACCGCTTCCTTTCAACAGCAAGATCTTATTCACCCGCTTCAAAGTTCAAACTCGTCTTCATTTTCAGAATTACTAGTATCACTGTTCACTACCTCCTCCAACATCAACACCCTCTTCACTACCGTCACCAGTCTCCTCTGCTTAAAGCAGAGGAGACTGGTAACGGCAGTGAAGACGAGGGTGTTGGTGCTGGAGAAGGTAGAGGTGATAATGCGAGTTATTCTGAAAATAAAGATGAGATTGAAGCGGGTTTGGGTTTACATACTTATCTCAGGAAAAGAACTTTTCCGTTTGGAGATGGGAGTACCAATGAAATATGCTCATTATCATTAAAATAAATGCGTTATGTTACCCTAGTAAAATTGCTTGATATTACCCAGAAAATTTCCCTGTCCCCGGTTTTGAGAGTAATTTCATTCCCCTTCCCGGTTTCTAGAAAACCAGGGAATGTATTAAACTCTAATTTGAAGGACATGATCATATTTTAGAGGAATTTAGAATGTTGGTTTTTGATCCATCTCCGGGAATTGAATCCGTAGCCGCTCCGGCTGGCAATCAGGAGTCCAAAACTTAAACCACTTGGCCGACACACACTTAAGCGCGCGAAACACCAAACAGCGGCGAGCTACTGTCAGACTTCACAACGTACTAACTCCGCACAGACAGGGTTAGCATTGGTTGAAGACAAGTGCATCATCGACGCTCAGTGCACCTTAATACACAGCGTCACCTTGCTCCCATAAGGCAATCGAGATAAAGTGCCTTACCAAAGGACACGGCGCAGTTACTCCTCGTGAGGATCTAACCGCGGACCTTTCGATTTGAAGTCCAATGCCATAACCATGGAGCCACCGCGCTTACTCAGGATTGCATGTATATTGAAAACTGCTCATTGTTTAACCCTTTACCCAACGAATCGCCCGCGTCCGCCCGCGTAATATGCAAATTCAGCAGCTGAAAAACTATTATTTTTCGAAAAAATTCAACAAAACCATATCAGGTGACCCCTCTTTGGAACGAGCTCGTTCCAAAGAGGGGCCACATGATATGTTTTTTTGACATTTTTTGAAAAAAAAATTAAAAAATGATATTTAAAATAATAAATTTTGATATCGTCTGTGTTGGGTAAAGGGTTAACACAATGTGTAACCGTGTTATATGTCTGCGGCAAAAAGTGGAGGGGCACGTGTCCCCTGTGCCCCCCGCCCCCTGGTTCCGCAGCGTCTCTTGGCACCTCTGAAGAAAGTTCCCCGACTAAAGCTACCTCACCCCCAACCCCCACCCCAGACTCCGCGGTGCCCGGTGTAACATGAGAATGGAGAACATGTTCAAAAAGCGAATATCGAAGAGTAGGACGATTTGTTTTCTGACATGGACCACCTCTGATGTTGGTACAATACGGCCCCTGAATTCAGCAACTGTCCACCATTATATTATTAATTGCTTAGGTGCGTCTACCTACAATTACACAGGAACATGGAACATTATTTCTGTTTTTTATCAAAGTTAATAACGATGTAACAGAGAGATATGGTGAATAATATGAAGAACAGAGGGATGACTCGATAGCATAATTAACTATTTTTCGGATGGGCAAACATGTCAATACCTTTCTTCTTATTGTTGTTATGTCAGAAGAAAATCGGTGCACGCGACCCCGCCGAGCCATAAGCGAGCGATTGGTCAGCAGGAGGTATTGCTTTCAAATAACACTACCTAACAACAAGGGAGATCGTCTTCTTATAATCACAGGAGGAAGTAATGCACCCATCACGACTCAATCAAATGATAACTGTATGAATATAAGCATGGTGTGCTAATTAATAAGATGACTCGACTTGATGGATTTCTTATGAACGAATTTATAATGGCTTATTGCAAATTACAGATTTACTGATTAGCTCTGTTAACGAAATCTAATATTATTGAACGAACTCATCCTAAATGCTCCTTTGTATCAAGGCCAGCCAGCACAACAAATTTACCTTGACCCACTTTTCAGGAGAAAACCGCACAACCCTATACACATATCGTCCCCTGAGTTCCAATGTGTTCTATGTGCCTACTGGCACATAGAACACATTGGAACTCAGGGGACGATATACTGATAGCCATTTCGGCTTCATTTTTCCATTTACTTCTATTATTATTATTATTTATTGGTGTGTAAGGTCACATACTTATGCACAATGGCTAATCGTGACCTTGACAGTTTTACGGGTGGAGGAAGCCGGAGTACCCGGATAGAACCACCGAAACTCAGGGGACGAAATACTGATAGCCATTTCGGCTTCATTTTTCCATTTACTTCTATTATTATTATTATTTATTGGTGTTTAAGGTCACATACTTATGCACAATGGCTAATAGTGACCGTGACTGTTTTACGGGTAGAGGAAGACGGAGTATCCGGATAGAACCACCGAGCATCGACGAGCAACTGTCAGCTCCCCAACATTCTAACTCTGTTCAAGCTCCGCTCAAGCATGGTTACAGCGGTTGAAGACATGTTCACCATTGACGTGAAGTACGCCGTAGTACACGGCGTCATCGTGCCCCCATGTAGGCAACCGGGATAAAGTGCCTTGCCCAAGGACACAACGCGGGTCGTCCCGGATGAGGATCGAACTCGGGACCTCTAGCATAGAAGTCCAACAGTCTACCACAGAGCCACCGCGCTCTCCCATTTACGCCTTCTAACCCATAACTATCCATAACTTATGATATCTCATTGGAACGAGCTCGAAGAGGTCGTTCCAATGACAGGGTATTGAGCTAGAGATGGGCAGTATACTGAAAAACCGAACCGATACCGATATCATGGGGATACCGAAAAACTAAACCGAACCAATCGTTGAATACCGAAACCGTCTGAATTTTCAAACTTTCCTACATTCTCTTTTTTGAGTCCCTGTTGAGGCTTGATAACAGTTAGTCCCATGAGTTCCAATGTGTTCTATGTGCCAGTAGGCACACAGAACACATTGGAACTCAGCAGACGAGTTGAAAGGTTCATTTAAAAAATCATTTTCAATGAAGTCAGTGATTTTCTTTTTAGTTTTGTTAACCCACAATGGACTGGGCAACTGTCCTGAATTCCCACTAGACTACAACCTGTATCTTTCCAATTGCTCAGCAGTGATTTCTAGTGAAGTCGTGGCTGTCTGTTAAGGTTGCAAAGACCTGACTAGAAATAACTGCCCAGGTGTTTTGTCTATTGTCAGCAGGACCTCCTAAAGATGGCATGGTCGGGGCACATGCTCAGAGATCGCAAAAGTCTGAAATAGGTCTTTAAACATTATGATGCGTTTAGAGTCACAAAAGTATTGTAGATATGATTAGGGTCGTAAAAGAATGCAACTGTTGAGCTCACTGGCAATGTCATTTATAGTGTTGTGGTAGAATGATACTACAACTTATTCTGTTTTTCCTGATGTGAATTCTTCTTTGGTACTATCAGCAAATCTCAGTCAAGTCAGATACCGAATACCGAACCGAGGTATATCCCCTCCCCTTAAAAATACCAAAACCGATACCGAACTCAAAATCCAATACCGCCCATATCTATATTAAGCTGTAGTCTGAAAGAATATATATATAGTTGGGCATATTTGAGAATAAATACACCCTTTATGTTGTTTTCAACGAATGTTAAGTGAGGGATTATTTATTTATTTATTTATTTATTTATTTATTTATTTATTTATTTATTTATTTCGGAAATTTATTTGGTATCGGACAGTTCAAGAATTCGGAGAAAAGGGAGAGGGCCTCAGAGCAGCGGCATGCAATGTCCCATAATTCAACTTGCTGGTTAGTCACAAGAGAAGTTTGATCTCGATTTGTATCGGTTGAAGACAGGTGCACAACCAACATGAATGTCACATGCCTTATTATACTGTACAATCGCTCTCCAACGCTTGAAGTGGGGTTAAATGTACTTTGTTGAGGACTCAACTGAGTGAGGGGTTAACCCTTTACCCAACTTACACGATATGAAAATTTATTATTTTAAGTCTTGTTTTTTTTTTAATTTTTCCAAAAATTTCAACAAAACCTTATCATGTGACCCCTCATTGGAACGAGCTCGTCGAGCTCGTTCCAATGAGGGGTCACATGATATGGTTTAGCTGAAATTTAAAGGAATTAATTTGGCTTAATTTGTCAATTACGAGGACGGGTGCGACCGATTCGTTAGGTAAAAAAGTAAACATAACACTGAAGAAAAGATAAAAAAATGTTTATAACGCCAGCATTCGGTTTCGATTGCCTACCTGGGGGCAATGTGGCGCTGTGAACTAAGGCATACTGCAAGTCGATGGGACAATTGTCTTCAACCAATTCTAACCGTGCTTGTGTGGAGTTAGTACGTTGGAGAGTCTGACAGCTGCTCGCCGTTGCTCGGTGGTTCTCTCCGGGTACTTCGGCTTCCTCCACCCGTAAAACTCTCCGACACATGGTGATCCTGGCTGTCGAAACTGTCGGTAAACCACAATATATAAATAAATAACGCCAGCATGCTTGCGCCATACATCGTTCAAAATTATTTCTGGTCATAATTGACGCGTAGTGATATTTAATTGTCACTTGGTTCTTGGTATATTTTGTCCTTACCCATGCCCCCCCCCCCCCCCCCCCACACCCCCAGCAACACACAGCACTTGCCCATTTCAGCTGAAAAGAAACTCAACAAGTCCAGAAAGGTTAGACTTCGCATTAGTATAATGCATATCATGATTTGTAGCACACCACAGAATAAAAAATGCCGCTCAGGATCACCGATCCAATGTCGAGTTGTGACCTTGGCCTTTGACCTGGCGAGTCCAAGGTCAATAGGGTTATTCCTCGCACCAAGGCCAACACACCTATGAAGTTTCATGACTCTAGGTTGAACCACTATCAAGTTCTCATCCGGAAACCAATTGTTGCGATATACTATGTTCAAGGTCACTGTGACCTTGACCTTTGACCAGGTGAGTCCAACATCAATAGGGTTCTTCCTCGCACCAAGGCCAACACGTCTGTAAAGTTTCATGACTCTAGGTTGAACCACTATCAAGTTATCATCCGGAAACCAATTGTTGTGATATACTATGTTCAAGGTCAATGTGACCTTGACCTTTGACATAGCATGTCCAAAATCAATAGGGTTCTTCCTCCCGCAAAGACCAACCTATGTATGAAGTTTAATGAATGTGAGTTGAACCACTATCAAGTTATCATCCGGAAACCAATTGTTGCAATATACTATGTTCAAGGTCACTGTGACCTTGACCTTTGACCTGGTGAGTCCAAGATCAATAGGGTTCTTTCTCGCACCAAGGCCAACACACCTATAAAGTTTCATGACTCTAGGTTGAACCACTATCAAGTTATCATCCGGAAACCAATTGTTGCGATATACTATGTTCAAGGTCACTGTGACCTTGACCTTTGACCTGGTGAGTCCAAGATCAATAGGGTTCTTCCTCGCACCAAGGCCAACACACCTATGAAGTTTCATGACTCTAGGTTGAACCACTATCAAGTTATCATCCGGAAACCAATTGTTGTGATATACTATGTTCAAGGTCAATGTGACCTTGACCTTTGACATAGCATGTCCAAAATCAATAGGGTTCTTCCTCCCACCAAGACCAACCTATGTATGAAGTTTAATGAATGTGAGTTGAACCACTATCAAGTTATCATCCGGAAACCAATTGTTGCGATATACTATGTTCAAGGTCACTGTGACCTTGACCTTTGACCTGGTGAGTCCAAGATCAATAGGGTTCTTCCTCGCACCAAGGCCAACACACCTATACAGTTTCATGACTCTAGGTTGAACCACTATCAAGTTCTCATCCGGAAACCAATTGTTGCGATATACTATGTTCAAGGTCACTGTGACCTTGACCTTTGACCAGGTGAGTCCAACATCAATAGGGTTCTTCCTCGCACCAAGGCCAACACGTCTGTTAAGTTTCATGACTCTAGGTTGAACCACTATCAAGTTATCATCCGGAAACCAATTGTTGTGATATACTATGTTCAAGGTCAATGTGACCTTGACCTTTGACATAGCATGTCCAAAATCAATAGGGTTCTTCCTCCCACCAAGACCAACCTATGTATGAAGTTTAATGAATGTGAATTGAACCACTATCAAGTTATCATCCGGAAACCAATTGTTGCGATATACTATGTTCAAGGTCACTGTGACCTTGACCTTTGACCTGGTGAGTCCAAGATCAATAGGGTTCTTCCTCGCACCAAGGCCAACACACCTATAAAGTTTCATGACTCTAGGTTGAACCACTATCAAGTTATCATCCGGAAACCAATTGTTGCGATATACTATGTTCAAGGTCACTGTGACCTTGACCTTTGACCTGGTGAGTCCAAGATCAATAGGGTTCTTCCTCGCACCAAGGCCAACACACCTATGAAGTTTCATGACTCTAGGTTGAACCACTATCAAGTTATCATCCGGAAACCAATTGTTGCGATATACTATGTTCAAGGTCACTGTGACCTTGACCTTTGACCTGGTGAGTCCAAGCTCAATAGGGTTCTTCCTCGCACCAAGGCCAACACACCTATGAAGTTTCATGACTCTAGGTTGAACCACTATCAAGTTATCATCCGGAAACCAATTGTTGCGATATACTATGTTAAAGGTCACTGTGACCTTGACCTTTGACGTAGCGAGTCCAAAATCAATAGGGTTCTTCCCCTCACCAAGGCCAATCTACCTATGAAGTTTCATGAATGTGAGTTGAACCATTATCAAGTTATCATCCGGAAACCAATTGTTTAAGATTTACTATGTTCAAGGTCACTGTGACCTTGACCTTCGACGTAGCATGTCCAAAATCAATAGGGTTCTTCCTCCCACCAAGACCAACCTATGTATGAAGTTTAATGAATGTGAGTTGAACCACTATCAAGTTATCATCCGGAAACCAATTGTTTACGCCCGCCCGCCCGCCCGCCCGCCCGCCCGCCCGCCCGCCATTCACCAAACTATAAGTCGAGTTTGACTTCGTCACAACTCGACTAATAAACAAATTTATTTATTGGTGTTTAAGATCACCACAGTCAACAAGCATTGTTTCACTTCTCGGAGTTCCCACGGAGGAAATAAATAAATAAATAAATAAATAAATAAATAAATAAATAAATAAATAAATAAATAAATAAATAAATAAACCTGTCATGTCTCTCATGTTTGTTGTTACCTGTTCTACAATTCGCATAGAATGTTCATCACCATTTCAGGAAATACGGACCAATTTTATTTTTTCAGCCAGCAACCCAACTTATTCCACTACTTTAGATAAAACTATTATTATAATTGAGTTAGTAAAACATGCAAATGCTTTTTATGCACCATAGAATCACAAATAATAGGATTATCACTATTAACAGACTCTCTTTTGGGTAAAATTAATCGTAATTGGTGAATAATTATTGTTTCTCGTCGGTTTTATTTTCGCCAGAAATGTTAAAATACAAATCTTAGTTTTTTCTCTCGGTCATATTATTGGAAAATCCGACAACCCTTCCTACGCCATTTTTATATAGAAAGCAGGGCATAAACGAAACGCAGACATCTTTCTGGCTACATAAATACTTTCGTATTCAGCAACCGGGGGATAAATAATTTGTATGAAATATGTTTAATTTTGTTCTCAAAACATGTCAAGGCTGCGATTTCGCAGCCTTGACTTGTTTTGATAACAAAAAAAAGAAACTCCCATAGTGGGTTAAGTCACCACCTTTTATTCAAATTACCCAGAAAATACTATTTTCTCCACAGAAAGGTCATTTTTTCTAAAAGCAGAAACACTGACCAAATGAGCCCGTGGTCAATATTAAAATAATCTTTAGTCTTTTCTTCTGATTATGAATAAATTCGGTTCAGATGTCAAGTTTTTTTGTGCGCGTTCAGCTTCGGGGCTTATAAAACAATTATTTATCACGCGATCACGAAAACAAGAGACTGTTTTCGTACTGTTTTTATTATCTGGTCGACCGGTGCATGGATCACCCGATGGTACATTCTTACTTTATGGCGGATTGTAATGAACATAAAATTATCAAAACCTGCGTAATATTTTGCTCGTCAATCCTTCACATGTAATTATTATCAACTTACGTGGCAGCATATTAAACAGGTGCTTATTTATTTTTTTGCACATAAACAACTGCTCATCACAACATGGTGTGAAGAAAGAAAATATGAAAATAGCAAAACTCCGATAATTTTGAACTACTAATTGCAATTAGGCAAGCAGGGGCGTGGTCAGGTCAAGTTAAGTTGTGGTGACAAAGGCAGCAGAAAGTATTTTATCCCCCTCCCGCTTTATTTCACCTCGTGCTGGGTTGAGTTTGTGTATTCCCCATAGGTGAAAGTCCAGGGTCTTCCCGGGAGAAAGACACTAACCTCTCAAACCAACTGGAGAAGTCTGAGTGCGTTTGAGGGCTTAAGTTCTCAGAAGGTGTAGGGATAGCCATAACAAAATCACACAAGAAGTATAAGATTGAGAGAACATGAACCAGTTTTAGGGATTTCATGTATTAATGTATACGAGCCCGTTCCAATGAGGTGCCAAAAGCCATATTTGTGAGACAAAAAATGAAAAAATAATGAAAATTGAATGGTGATTTTTGTGAATAGCGCTGGCCGTTTTTGACGGTTACGGGATCGCGGTGGCTCAGTAGGTAAAGATGCAGGCTGCAAGCCGATAGGTCCTCGGTTCGAATCCCACCTGCGGCAACCGCGTTGTGTCCTTGAGCAAGACACTTCATCTCCATTGCCCGCGTGGATGCACGGTGGCGTTGTGTACTAAGGCGTACTACACGTCGATGGTGCACTTGTCTTCAACCAATGCTAACCCTGAATGTGTGGAGTTAGTATGTTGGGGAGCTGACAGTTGCTCGTCGTTGCTCGGTGGTTCTCTCCGGCTTCCTCCACCCGTAAAACTGTCACGGTCATGATTAGCCATTGTGTATAAATATGTGACCTTAAACACCAATAAATAAATAAATAAATACATTTTGACGGTTACGATGGTTGAAGGGTCAAACGTGAACTCGAACTAACTACTCTAGTTGCGTGGCACCGCATTTCCTCGTGATGAATGTTAGAATTACAAACCAGACTTGAAATTTTAAAATATTACTATAAAAGGCTAGCTGAAAATAGGTTTTATTGTTCAAAGCCCTTTTGAACCACAATCACAAATCTTGGGCGTATCGAAGGACAGTAGGTATGGGAGGAGATGGTTGCTAATGTCGATGGCTTTGTGGGAAGAGGTGAGAGTGTATGCTAGTGGATGAATTTACCAACACAAGTGATACATATATTTATATTTTCTTTTTATCACCATTTGTACCACTTTTTTGGTTTATATGAGAAACAAAACAACAGATGCACAAATATGTAACAACAACAATACCATCAGCAGCAACAGTTTTCACATTTTGGTTTAATCAGTGGGATTTTCGTAAATATTTAGAAAGAGCAAATCCAATTATCCACATGGAGTGTGCAAAAACAAAATGGTGTCAATAGAAACGGATCAACAGTCGGAATAATTATATTTAAAGGATAACTGCCGTGTCTTCTTCCCACTGTGAGTGTTTGCCTTTGATTATGTTATTAAGATATTATCGATGAATTTGACAAGAAGTGTGTCATTAAGCCGATCAAGATGGATTTATTTATTCCATATTAAAAATGATAAAAATGAATAAAGTATGTGTGGTAAACTGCTTCATTATGTCTAAAAAATTAGCAAAAGTTTTCGGAGAAAGAAATTTTTTCCATTCTTTAACCCTTTGAGACTTTAATTATCCTGACGTTCAAACGTCACTGGGAATTCGGATTCTTCAACGTTTTTCAAAATGCGACGTCAAACGTCGGAAAGTACCAAAACAAGATATTATTCACCTAAGTGATTATCTGATTGAGGGCTAGATTATTGGTGGTCTGAATTTGTTATTCAAAACTTGTTTTATTATAAATTATTGGAGAGTGCCTACAGGCACTCTCCAATAATTTGTAATAAAACAAATTTATATAAACAAAATTTTATTTGTGTTCGACTGAATATGAAATATAAGCAAGGATTGTGTTGGCTTGCTTTGGTATCCTCGTTTTTGAATGCCCTGATAGTGGCTTCTAGCACTCAACCAGTTAAGAAGTCTTGACAGCAGGATTATATTAGTATTTTAAGCTGCGATAACATTTGGCTCAACGGTTATCACTGAGCACTATTCGGGAGAAAATAGGATTTTGAGGTAAGAAAAAATCGAAAAATAATAACAAAACAAATGACCACAAAGTATCAACGTGCTGTTGGATTTCATACATGATAACACGTACAAAAGTATGAAAGGGTTAATACAACATTCACTTCTTACAGGGAAAACATATAAATAACCTTTTTCCATGTAGCGTGATGTCTCTAAATTGAATCTTACTGTCGACCAAAGACAATAGGGAATTTAATTATTTAGTGGTGTTTAAGGTAAATTTTACCATCTATGGATGTCTCATGGCCGCAATATAGGTATGAAGTCACGTTTGAACAACCGCTCATACCCATGCACTTTTTTGGTTACCAGTTTCTATTTTTACCAGTAATGCAGTGGTTACGGAACTGAACTTCAAACCGAGAGATCACGGTTCGATCCCCGCGATGGGTAACTGCGCCGTGTCCTTGGGAGAGGCACTTAATTCCGAATGCCCACGGCGGCGCTGTGTACTAAGGAGTACTGCACGTCGGTGGTGCACCTGTCTTCAACCAATGCTAACCCTGCTTGTGTGGAGTTAGTACGTGTTCCCCCGGGGCGATGTAAGGCATGAAATCACTGAATATAATTTTGACGCAACGATTTGTTTCGTCAAAATTATAAGTGATCTCAAGTTGTAGTTTGCACACCCACCTCAGTTGTTGTCTTTGTTCCACAGCGAGGCTCAAAATAGAGGCGTCATTTGTGTATTATTACTTCCGCAGACACAAATGAAATCATCGTCCTGTGTAGAAATTGCTAGGAGACATAATGTCATGTTTCGCTTTATCGCGTGCAGCGCTTACAGCACATCCATCAGGTAAATGCATAATTTCACTCAAAGAACGCATATCTGTCATAAAGTTTTTGACAGAAAATGTTCTCTCGACAAGTATGCTGCTGGAATGGTAAATGGTGAAACAATGCCGGTAATCTGACAAAAAATGTAATGATCTCCTGAACGCAACAGCAGAATTCATCGTCAGTAGCAAATGTATCTACCACGTTCCCGGATGACAGCCTGAACCTTCCTCCTAATGCTACCAGTGAGCCTTCTGATACGGTCCAGGGGCCACTGCTGCCACGCCTCGTGTAATGCAGCTTCCAAATCGGCCAAAGTCTATAGAGTCGGATTCCTTGCTTGCACACGACGTCCAAGAAATTCCCAGATATGTTTTAGTGATTCAAATCGGGGCTGATTGCATGACAAGGTAGCGTTGTAACAGCGTTTTTCAGAAGGAATGCTCTCACATCTTGGGAACGATGTGGACTTGCTGTGTCGTCCATGAATACAGGGCGAGTAGCCAATGGGTAGCTACCGGATTGAGAATGTCCCGGATGTACTGATGACCATTGAGATTCCCACGTACAGTCACAATATCAAGTTTACAATCACGAGAGAGGCATCCCCAGATCATTACTGACTGTCCACCATAAGGAACAGTAGGTCTGATGTTCCTGGGCACGTAAGCAATATTTCCATGCCTCCAGACTCTCATGCGACCATCTGTGATGTGAATTAGGAACCTACTCTCGTCTGACCAATGGACTCTCCTCCACGTCCTAAGATTCCAATGTTGTCATGTCATACACCATCCCAAACGTCGTCTTTGATACTGATCGGACAGAGCTGGACGCTTGATGACCCTTCTGGACCTTATATACCTAGTGCTTTGAAACGGGTTCGGTCAGTTCTGTTGCGCAATCGCCTGTTGGAGAGCCAAAGGCGTTTCAATACCCCACTTGAAGCAAAGGGTTTACGCCTAACAAAGCGTGCCAGGCTCCGATCTTCCAGAGGAGAGATCTTTTGGGGTTGTCCAGGCCTTGGTCGGTCCTTAACATCGTTGGTTTGTTGATGTTTTCGGACAAGTCTGTTGATGACAGAATGACTATAGCCAACTGGCCTTCCAATAGCTTTGAATGATATGCCTGTTGCATGCATGCCAACGATTTGAGATCTTAGTGTCTCTGACAGTCTCCTCCTTGTCATGGCAACATTTATTGATAAAAGAAATGACAAAATTTCCTGTTTCATATCCAGATATTGCATGTGGTTGATATTGTTTTTTGTGACATTCGTGGGAAGCATGCTTCACGTGGACGAGGGGGTGTGTTTGGGGTACGCTATCAACCAGAAACATCATGTTTCACTAGATGAAATGTAGTGCAAGACATGGCAATCATTAAAACATAATAATCAGTAACAGCAACTTCACTGTCATGAAACATTTCAGGGGGTGCATCCAGGTGTATAGTTTGCAGCATATCTTATTTACATGGTCTCTGCAATTAAATTCTATCCACAACGTAACCCCACAAAAAGTTAAGAATCGCCGGGTTTATTTATCAGCTTGCCATCCAGAGTTTTGTTAGATTAGGATTCAACTGACTCGCTTTTCAAATTATACTTTTAGAGAAAAAATGTTATGCTTCCCAGTACAAATTCAAGATGCAGATACGGAAAAATAGGGAGGGGGTGGGGGAGGGGCGGAGAAATGAGAAGCGATGAGTTCCAAAGGGGAATTATCTTCCCTTTGTTGATTGAACATTTTTCTTCTTTTTTCTGCACACGTCATACACTTTTCCCGCTTCAGGTGCGATCCGATACTCTTTGTCTGGGAAGCTACATCTAACTCCAAATAATGCCTTCGAGTTCAGCATGTCTTTATCAAGTTCTTTCATTAAACTTGATGGCTGTAAATGGCCCCATATAACTTTAAGGCATGGGCTTTCCACTGCAGAGTGTCAACATTGGTTGATTTACACACCCTTCGATGCCATCCAGTTCACAATGAAATGTACTTAAATTTCTTAATACGGCTTACAGAGCAACCATACCGATCGAATAACGAAAAAAAGTTTAATTTCTTTGTCTCTAAAACATAGCTGATGGTTCCTCATTGGAATGAGCTTGACAAGCTCGTTCCACTGATGGGTGATAAACCATGTTTTGGGGGCAACAAATTGAAAAAAATAATAAAATTTGAATTATTTATTTAATGTTTAAAAACCCTTTACCCAACGTAACGGTCAAAACCGGCCAGCGCTATTCTCAAAAATCGTCAATTAATTTTCATTATTTTTTTCATTTTTTGTCTCAAAAACATAGGTTATGACCCCTCGTTGGAACGAGCTCGTCGAGCTCGTTCCAACGAGGGGTCATAACCTATGTTTTTGAGACAAAAAATGAAAAAATTAGTTATTCAAGAATTATTTTTGCAAGTGTCGTCTGCTTTTCAGGTTAGGTAAAGGGTTAAGGTCCCATATTTCTGCACAATGGTTAATCGTGACTGCAACGTGGAGATCAAATGAGATTTAGTCAATCGTTGCCCATTTTAGAGGACTTCCACTGCAGGCATTGGCGACTGGGTCCTATTTTACCAGTGAAACAATGCTTGTATACCACAGCAAACAAGTACCGATTCCCTTCCCGGGGTTCTCACGAGTGATAAAATGAGTCCAATTAGCGCGTACATACTAAATACCAAGCTGAGTATTTTCTAAGCGATTTAGAGCTTTGTCTCATATTACTTTAAATATATCTATAAAACCCCAACCAAAATAGATTTTCTTTAATGTACCTACATATATCAACATACATATAACGTTTAAATATTAAAAAACCCTTTATTTTCCTTTATTTTCCTTCAGCTTGGTATAGCTTGGTATAGCTTGGTATTTAGTAGGAACGATTATGATAGGTGAAGGGTTAACTAGCTTCATGAAATTGGATATTGAGAGTCTCTGTACCTATTCAAGGGTGTCAACAGCCATCTATGGGAATTAAAAACTAAGCTATGATAATTTTGTGAAATTCAACTATATTATGAATTCAACAAAGGTTTGACTGTTATGTGTTATGCAGGACGTGATATTCACTTTAATTCCAGTCTTTTAGTTGTCACTTATGTTGTCAAAAAGACAGATAATGAAATAAGAGTTTTGTATACCTTACTTTACGCCTGTAAACAAATTGGTATTCATAATCACGCGGGAGAAAGAAAACCTTAATCCTTTGAGACTTGAATTATCTTGACGTTCAAACGTCACTGGGAATTCAGTTTCTTCAACGTTTTTCAAAATGCGACGTCAAACGTCGGAAAGTACAAATAACAAGATATTTTTCACATTAGTGATTAAATGGTTGAGCGCTAGATTATTTTTGGTGGTCTGAATTTGTTGTTCAAAACTTGTTTTATTACAAATTATTGGAGAGTGCCCACAGGCACTCTCCAATAATTTGTAATAAAACAAATTTATATAAACAAAATATTAATTGTGTTTGACTGAATATGAAATATAAGTAAGGAAAGTGATGACTTTTGCTCTGGTATCCTCATTTTTTGAAAGCCCTGATAGTGGCTTCTAGCACTCAACCTGTTAAGAAGTCTTGACAGCAGGATTATATTAGTATTTTAAGCTGCGATAACATTTTGCTCAACGGTTATCACGATTCGGGAGAAAAAAGGAATTGAGGTTAAAACTTTAAAAAATCGGAAAATAATAACAAAACAAATGACCACAAAGTATCAACGCGCTGTTTGATTTCGAATGTCATAAAACGTGCAAAAGTATCCAAGGGTTAAAAGCTATCAAAACTTTGTTTTGTCAGAAGACAAATTTATATATACTGAAAACAGTACAGACAAGTAGTGTATATATATTTCACTATCAAAATATATACAAGTGTTCCTGACCAGTCATAGTAAAACTGATATATCATATGTGACCGACAGAGCAACTTCTAATTGCCTATAGCTTGAAGTGTTACTTGTAAAATGAAATTAGATGTGTACACGTATGTATTGACGTGTTTTACACGAAATCAAACTTAAGCTACCAGATAGGATAATGAATTGATCGTCTAAACTGAAGTAGAACTTCCCAACTGACAAAAAGCTATGCAATTGGAGCTTCTTCAAATGTTAGATTTTACTTTGAAGGTAGAAGGAGTTTTCATCTAGTGTCAGCTGAAAATTACAGGAGAGGCTGGGGAAAGGCAGCCTGCTCCCCATAGCTTCAGCGTATCTGTGATCATCTTGGTACCACCACTATATTTACGAAGAGACATCACTCACCATTCATAAATCGTAACTTCTAGTGTTTATTATTTTAGTGCAACTCTATAGGTGCTTTCGCTCTGGTCTGTCGAATGTTTTCTTGTTAAACTTCGCAAACGACTTGGCCACCACCGTGTGCATTACAGAACAAGAATAAAGCAGTTGTACTGTTCAAATTCAGTCAGAAAAATCGCGAGAATCGAACCAAATAACAAACTGTTGTATTTTTTCCGCCGCTGATATTTTCTGCGTTGCTCCTATTTCACGGGAACGTGAAAATTTTAATAATGATTAAATATCTGCGCCTCTCGGAGACCTTTCGAAATTGAAGAAAAATGTTCGTTGTTAAGAAATCTGAAAAAATGGGGAAGTGGTTGGTGTATGCAGTTCTTTTTAATAATCTTTTATCCACGCACGAATAGCAGACGACACTTGCAAACAAAATTCTCGAATAAATAAAAACGTTTTATTTGCATCAGAACACAGCTTATGAATCCTCATTGGAACGAGCTCGTTCCACTGAGGGGTCATAAGCTATGTTTTGGAGACAAAAAATAGATAAAAATAGAATTTGAATGGCGTTTTTGTGAACAAGGCGGACAAGTTATGATCCTTATTTTTGGTAATGGGTACAAGGAACAAATGACATGTTCGGCGAATATTCGCACGAGAAAATCAGACAGTTGTGCCACAGTATTAGAGCATCTTCAAGACATTATCATTCCTATCAGATGAAAAAATGCCAAACCGAACTTGTACTCGGAATAATCGAAGCGACTCACTGGGCTTGCCGTTCACCGAATCTCAAGACCTTTGATCAGCATGATGCAATTATATACTTATGGACACATGCCCAAGTTGGAATGTTATTAATCATTTCCCCGCACACATCATTAAGGGAGGTAATTAACAGCCACCGAATTAATCAGATTATATTCGTCATTCTCTATACTTCTTCGCACTTCACATCCCACCAGGAGTGTCGCTACAAGCGCCATGAATTATTAAGTTACAGTTGGTCAACATGGAGGCACCATGTCGTGAGTTTATCTTCTGTTGGACAACACACAGTCTGGTTTCAAAGTGTAGTTAATGAGATCAAACAGACAAATGAAATACAAAAACAAACAAACAAATAAGGATCGCGAAATTCTTTACTTTTGACACAAGCCAAACATGAAAGAGACCGCGCAAACCACCAAATAATAGTTTTGAAAAAAGACTCAAATTGGAAACAATTCAAAATCTGAATTGAAATACGCTATCAACCCCCTTCACTCCGATGTCAAAATACCAAAATTTCAGGAAGCTGTTTTTTCCCATAATGCATCTAGAAATTTAACCAATTCAATCTCGTTTGACAGAGCTCAATGAGCTCTGTCAAACGAGATTGAATTGGTTAAATTTCTAGTTGCATTATGGGAATTTATTTCTGCCTGAAATTTAGATATTTTGACATCAGTGTGCTGAGGGTTAAGAGTTCCACCAGACACAGTTCTACCACCGCGTCACCGGATTGAAAACTGTAATGTGTTTCGGATGACGGGAGTCGACCTTCCGAAAAACTCAACAGTTTTCAATACAGTGGCGCGATTCTAGGACTATGCCTGGTGGAATTCCTGCTTGACATTGGCGATATAAAATTAAATTCAAGCAGTTGCATCTTAACGGATCTTCCATTCATTGAGACTCCTGTGTTTAAAAGCTGGGACCACAGATCATTATTTTAAAATACGTTATTATGTGTAGGAATTGTTGAATAGTTTAATATCTGCACCCTGAAGACAAAATGCCTAAGTTTTTTAACAGCAAATATTTCCCATAATGCAGTTTAATATTGAACCAAATATATATTGTTTGGCAGAGCTCTGTGTGCTCTGTCAAACAAGATTTTATTGGTTAAATTCATAGTTAAACAAGAGAAAAACAGAGTGACTGGAGAAAATTATGTTGTACTGCTAGAGTGCTGGGATGAAGTTACCATTTATTTATTTATTGGGGTTTAACGACACTTTCGATAGCCAGGGTCACTTCGGGTCGGACAGTTTTACGGGTGGGGAAAACCCGAGTACCCGGAGAGAACCACCGAGCAATGGCGAGCAACTGTCAGGCTCCGTAACATACTAACTCCAAACAAACAGGGTTAGCATTGGTTGAAGACAACCGCGCCATCGACATGCAGTACGTCTTAGGCCAGCGTGCCCCTACGTGGGCAATGGGGGTGAAGTGTCCTGTCCAAAGACACAACGCAGTTGCCGCAGGTGGGATTCGAACCAAAGACCTCATGGCTTGCAGACTGCGCTTCTACCTACTGAGCCACCCCGACCCCAGGTTAAGTTACCAAGTAAATATGGACCCAAACAGTGTGATGACAACCCCCCCCCCTCCCTCCGTCCTAGGAGAGGAAGTCATTAGAGCTTCTGATATAGAGGGATATTCATCGATCGACAATATTTTTACTTTCAAGACGAGATGATTCGAAATTCAATTCGATTCGAAATCGTTCGATGTATCCATTCCATATTCGCTTATTCGGAAATTTTCGAATTGACGAGATGTTCTCAAGCGTGCCTCCTCTTGTGATCTGCACAGAGGACCTGGTGTCTGTACTATATAATACTTTTACAACTGTATTTTCTAGAATTGTATTTTCTAGTTATGACTTTGATTGGATTGAAATTAATCATTAACATTTTCAAAGATGTGGCAATTTGCCAGTTGGCAAATTGCCACATCTTTTAAAATGATTATGATTAATTTTAATCAGTTACATTAATAAGTAGAAAATACAATTCTATAAAATACAGTTGTAAAAGTTTTATAGTATTGGCTTCAGGTGATAGAAGACGAGTTCAAGGCGGTTCCACTTCCGACAGCTACTTTTGATTTCGTTTCTGGAATATTCCGCTATTTGTTTGACTTGTCCAAACAGACAACCTCCGTTGAATGCAATTCCCAAAATAAGACTGATATTATTTGCCTCATTCCACGGTTGCGAGAAGATGTAATATTTAAGAATTGAAAAGCTGTGAGATTTTATTCGATATTCGTTTCGAAATCCTTTGCATGATTCGCAGAACAAGCAGGGCAAGAAGAGGCTCTCTAATTTTATTACACGTCCATTCAACTTTAAACCCTTGTTTTTAACGGGATTGCCGCTATGACATACATGATTCTGTATTCAATGGGTGAGGTACAAGCCGGAACTTTTTTCCCAGCACCGTTCATACTAGTTCCTTTCCCATCGAGTCATTAGTTACGCTTTGAAAAGTTTCCAAATTTCGTTATACAATTGTAGACCGTCTGTCGCGTTGTGTGAAAATGAAAACGTCCAAAGCAAAGTCGGTTCACAAAAAATTAGTTAACCCAAAATGAGATAATATTTTTTAAAAACCCAATAATTTCAACAAGAACATTAACCCAGTTCGTCGCCATCTCGTTTTGTGGATCCCGTCATATCTAAATTGGTCAACTTTATTTCGGTAAATCTTCGTACATCTTGACATGCTTCCAACATCTTTTAAAAATGTTTCTTCTAGCTATTTTGCAAATCTGCACAAGTCTGTACTTATATTTTTACTAACAGTACGTCCCCTGAGTTCCAATGTGTTCTATGTGCCTACTGGCATATAGAACACGTTGGAACTCAGGGGACGAGTAATAGCCACCAAATGGTTAGGCGAGAATTGGCACCAGCCGAAGAGAAACAGCGATACGAATTTCAAAACACACTGGTTCCGAAAAGGTTGTTTTGATTTTTCATCGATCCATTTGATCAGTACAGCTTCAGTCAAAACAAACGGATTCTTCACCTTTGGGCATAAACATCGGAATTAAAATTTGTTTATTTAAATGAATTTTAATGCATGGGTTGTGTAATAAACACAGAACGCGATATGTGTTTGAATCGGTGGGTGTTTTACAAAACTCGTTGGAATGGCGTAATCATATTTCGCTTGAGCCTACGGCTCTCGCGAAATATAACTACGCCATTCCAACTCGTTATGAAAAACACCCACCGATTCAAACACACATCGCGTTCTGCCTATGTATAGCTCATAAAATATTAAAAATTGTGAGTTAGCACCCCAGCAGCGACTATTGGCAGAAAGTCCAGAAAAGGCAATAATTTTGACAAAAATACTCCGAATCACAACTGCAATCAAAATGCGGTAGACATCCACAAAATAAACTTACATGCCGAATATGATGTCATTCCATAAAGTATCGTAAAAGTTATTGAGTTTGACAGTGAAAACTAAACAAACTTCAGGTCCATAAAGGGCAATAACTCTAAAAACCCACTCGATTAACACCTGCATAGAACATGGGGCTCGACATCAATAAGGGTTACAAGGCACACTCCATTCATGATGTCATTCCACTATGTATTTTAAAAGTTATTGAGTTTAAAAAAAATAGTTGGGCAGACATATTGGTTGGATGCAGACATATTCCAAGCAATTTCTACAGTGCTCCGGTGATAGTTTACAGTACGTGGAGAGTGTATTATCACTAAATCATCCGCAGAGTGGAGATTCCACCCAAGCATTAATTGCAAATTTGTTGCAAAGCATAACAAGCACAAGCAAAATTTCAGCCAATGGCCCTCCGGGTTAAACCGGGAGGTCCATTGGCCGAAACACTGCTTGTGTTTTTAGTCAATGTATACAAAATTTGAAACTTATAGTTTGGGTGATACCTGCCCTCCGCGGGTGATTTAGTTACAATTCACTCTCCGCGTACTGTTTGACCATGACCAAGGTTCTATACAGAAGAACAGAACGTTATTATAAGTTGGGAACAACATATTACCATGGACATGTTCACATTCCTGCGCAGGAGCTTCGGAGTTACACGTGTGTCGAATATTAGGAATATACCAGACTATGAGATCTCGCTCCAAGGTGGGGTAATAAGTTTTTGGTTGGAAGAAAAGAAGAACAATTCTATAAATCGTGTTTGGGGATGTGCAGCACCAAGCATAATTTTTCTGATTCGTTAGTTCAAACAATTTAGTCCACTAACACTAAAGATGTCCAATATCCAACTAAATGAAATATTCGTATTTGGGCGTATGAATTTATCTATCGCTCACCGATGCTTTTGTTTAACCCTTTACCTAACATGAAAAGCAGACGACACTTGCAAAAAAAATTCTTGAATAACTAATTTTTTTCATTTTTTGTCTCAAAAACATAGGTTATGACCCCTCTTTGGAACGAGCTCGACGAGCTCGTTCCAAAGAGGGGTCATAACCTATGTTTTTGAGACAAAAAATGAAAAAATAATGAAAATTAATTGGCGATTTTTGTGAATAGCGCTGGCCGGTTTTGGCCGTTACGTTGGGTAAAGGGTTAAAGGTATTTCAATATATCTTACGTCACGTACGACAAGTTTATCAGAATTACATTGTTTTTGCCACGTGCAAGATGTGTATAAAATATATACTGTTGTCAAAATCTGTATACGTCTGACGTTCACACTGATCTCCCCTTTATTCATTCCTCAGACAAAATGTCGGCAGATGATAACCTGTTCACGTTAAACAAGTAAGCACTCTAACATTTATTGTCCATCCAGGATGATAGTTCAGTAGATAGAAAAATTTATTTGGTAAGATATACACGTTACAGTTTATTGTTCTCATATGATATATGCGGCGTTCTTTAATTCCATATTTGGCTCGAGTGAAGCTCTTGCTCCACGTGGAATTAACCCCTAGCACACTGGTAGTGCCACATAATTTTCTCCAATCAATCTGTTTTTATCTTGTTTAACTATGAAACTAACCAATTATATCTTGTTTGACAGAACTCACCTCGTTCTGTCAAGCAAGGGATATGTGGTTAAATATCAAAACTACATGATGGGGAATATTTACTGCTGAAATCTTTGTAGTCCAGTCAATGAAGTCAAATTATACCCCCCCCCCCCCCCCACGAAATTGTTATACAGATGTTTGTATTGTTTTTGGTTGGGAGTTAGTATGTAAAATAACATATTAAAAATCCCCATTAATCCCAACACGGAAAAATGGTTAATTTGAGAGAAAACATTGAAAAATTCAATAAATTCAGTGAAAATTGGAATTTGCTCAGTACTCAGTAGAAGAGTTCAAATAACAATCATTTCCGTGGTAATTAGATCAAAATAACCAGTGACCATCCACTTGTACCAAAGTCCTTGCTAAAGATGAAAAGATGTAACTATGCAACAGTTTGTGAGACGTCAAGGTGTAGTTGATAAAAAACCCAGACTCATTTGTTCAAATGTGTGTGAGAAATGCCAGGAAAATAATAACTGCTGCAATGCCAATGTAGATAATCTGGAAATCTGATTTTGCATTGTGACAAAACCATCTATCATATCTCCAGATTATCTGCATTGATATTGTAAAAGTTATTTTATATTTATTATTTATATATGACATCGTTATATAACGGTAATTTTTAAAACAGTTTCACCCCCAAAATCACATTTTTAGCTCAACTTGAAAAACGTCAAGTATGAGCTACTGGAAGGGTTGCGATCCGTCGTTCGCGCGTCCGTCCATCCGTACGTTTCTCTGTCCGTCCACAATTCATTTAGCACATATTACAGGGCACAGCTCTCACCCGATCAGTTTCAAATGTCATAAGTGGCCTTAGGGCAATGTCTAAACGAGAGCTACCAATGTTTTTCCGAAGTTTGCTGAAAAACATGGCTGACAGCGGCCATCTTAGATTTGGCATATAAATTGTCAACAATTCTATTGGCACACCCTACAGGCCGCGTCTCTAACCCGATAAATTCCAAATTTCATATGTGGTTTTCTTCAGGTAATGCTTAGATGGGAGAGCTATTGAATTTTCAGAATTTCGTTGAAAAACATGGTCACCAGCGACCATCTTAGATTTGGCATATGAATTGTCAACTCTTCCTTTGTCACAGCCTACAAGACACATTTCTCACCCGATCTTTCTCAAATTTCATATGTAGCTTTGGTGTGATGTCTACATGGGAGCTACAGAAATTTTCCCGAATTTCGTTGAAAAACATGGCCGCAATCAGCCATCTCGGATTTGGCACACAAATTGTCTGCAATTCCATTAGTACACCCTACAGGTAGCATCCCTCACCTGATCTTTTTCAGATTTCACATGTAGCTTTGGTGTGATGTTTTTTTCTGTAGAAACCTAGTTAAATGAGTTGGCACTACTGGAGCTTTCTATTTAGTTTAGACCTTTCTGGAACAAGCTGAGCTGCACTGTTACTGACACGTTTATCTTGCTTTTATTTGGAGTCTAAGAGAGGTTATTTACCGATTTGGTGTATAATACCATGACAGTGTTTGGGCTTGAAAGTATTTGAACGAGTAGTGATGAAATTTCAATTTTTGTACATTTTATTTACTTTTTAACAATTTTCACCAAAAAATTACACATTTTCTTGTGTTCAGTAATTGGGATTTCAAGTACAATATTGTACACTGTTATTTTGTTCTAAGTACTACGGAAATGATTGTTGTTTGAACTCTTTTAAGGAGTATTAAGCAAATTCCAGGTTTCGCTGATTTTTCACCCCAAAATAACTATTTTCCCGTGATGGGATTAATGGGGTTTTTTCAAATGTTATTTTGCATTCTAATTCCTGCCTCAAAACAATACAAACATTTGTATAGCAATTTCTTGGCGGTTGCGGTATAATTTGACTATTTTCATTTTCGCGTGAAGAAATAAGTCATCAAAGACATAATTTTCCGTTGTGGGATTTTGGTGGACTTTTAGTATGTTGTTATTTTGACATATATGCTACTTTCAAAAGCAAAATCTTTTGTATTGTAATTTCTTGTGGGTTAAATATAAGATTGACTGGACTATTGCCATTTTGACATCAGAGTGGAGAGGGTTAACTGACATCGTATATATCATATTAAGTCACTCACAAACTGTATTACTAATAGTAGACGTTACAATCGGTAGTTGTATCTGAAACACTATGACATCTCAATTTGAATGGGAAAATCTCGAGTATTACAATAAATGTTAAGGAATACCTTTACTAAACTGCCAAATTTATTACAATAAATACCATCAACCCATAACTCTAAAAATATTAATCATCTTTTAATAAATGATACGTTTATTTCTATCTCATAGGTTTCTCTTTACTGTCGGTGTTAAGATGTAATTATACTTCATGTGCATTTCAAATGGGACTTTACAAACAAACCGACTTTGGTACACGAGCCCTCAAAACATATTTTCATTTTTAAGTTTAAAATAGAAGGTTCTCGTCTGTGTGGTGCTTTTCTCGTTGCTTTTCATGTATTTCATCATACTCTTAATATGTTTGTCAACAAACTCAGGGCCCGGAAGTCTGCAGTGTTGTCTCCGGAAGTGTTACTTTCTGCTAACCTATTTATATGGAGTGGGCGTTATTTATATCAGTTATTCTTTCTTCCGGAGTGGATTCGGTGCTCTCAAGTGGTTATTTATTCAGATGTTTTTGGCTATTTATTATTGTATTATCTGGTCAACACATTCACTGCTAAAGCACAGGAGTTGTACCATTTCCGCGTTATTTTAACCCTTTACCCAACGCAGACGATATCAAAATTTATTATTTTAAATATAATTTTCTCAAATTTTTCAAAAAATTTCAACACAACCATATCATGTGACCCCTCGTTGGAACGAGCTCGTTCCAACGAAGGGTCACATGATATGGTTTTGTTGACATGTTTTTAAAAATAATATTTTTTCAACAACTGAATTTGCATATTACGCGGGCGGATGCGGTCGATTCGTTGGGTAAAGGGTTAAAACAACATTTCGTTTGGGAAGGCTATAAGGGATCACAAACATCAAGCACAAGTAGATGCAGGAAGGAAGTTTCAGCAGCATATAGGTCAGTTGTACCAGATTCAGATTCAGATTCAGATTCTTTATTCACGGTACACATACATGTAAAATGGTTACAAATAAACATATTGCACAAATGTAATGTGAAGTATACCGTAGGAAGTGGCATAGCCAGATTGGCTGTCTACCTGCCACCCCCTGGAAGAAGATGGGGTGATTGCAAACAGACTGTGACTGAAAGAATGAACAGAGAGCCAATTATGTGACACATGATGGAGAATGACGATCGAATCATTACTTTTCTGATATTAGAGTATTAGTGTTTCATTTTCGCCAGCGGAAAGACGGTGATTCAAGGTAGGCAAGAAGCAACCTGCCTATAGGACTCCCTCCACTACTTATCATAACACATGAGGGCGGCAACAAGTCCCATCGTGAAGTTCGTATCGTTTAGACTGCGACAAGGAGGTTGGTCATGATGTTTGGGTGTGGTGTCTACGTTAGCTGCATCATCATCGTAGGATGACGAATGTTATTGATTTATTTGTGTAGACTTTTATTTGCAAGTTCATACTTATATCCATATAGTATTTTACATAGCACCACTGTAAGGAGGAAGCGCGACAGGTTGCACAAGACGAGGATTCCAGATTTAGACGCGGACCACGACTTTGACAATTTACGAAGTTTACGAAGTGCAATCAGGACAGTAGGGATTGTTGCAGCTGACATAACTGGAATATGAGGAAATGAATGTGGAAGTTAGCTTGTTCTTAAGCATGCTTCTGTCGCTAATATTACGAGTTGTGTCGTCCAGAGCATTCCATAGTTTCGGGAAGGAGTATAAAGGAAATTTATCCAGAGTTTGGGTCCGTGTTTTTTCTATGTATAGGAGGCCTGACTGTCTAGTTCTCCTACCAGATGGATTGTCAGTAATTTTAAATATATCATTGAAAGACACCGGTAATCTGCCGTTCTGCCAGTCAAACACGAACAGTAGTGCATGTAGCCTAAACAAATCATCAACCTTGAGTATTTGGTTTTCTTTAAACAGGGGATCTGTATGAGAATTGTACTTTTTGTTATTAATTATTCGTATTGAACGTTTTTGCAGGACAGCTAGTTTTTTGATAGCTCTTGAGTTGCCCCATGCCTGGATTCCGTATACCAAATGGCTATGTATGAGGGCGTAATACAAAGTTTTCATAGCTCCGTGGGAGAGGATATTTTTAACTTTGTTTAGACTATAGTTTGCGCGTGCTATTTTCGAGCATAATCGGGATATGTGAGCCTTGTAGGATAAATGTTCATCAATGCTAATTCCCAAGAATTTAACAGATTTTTCTGTTTCGGTGGCCCCAACTTTGTTAATGTTTTGGTTATTTATTTTTATCTCTTGACAAAGATTTTTGTTCCTACCTTTATTTGGATTAAGTATGATGTACGAGGTCTTCTTAGCATTCAGCATTAACTGGTTCACAGAGCACCATTCGAATAGTTTCTGGAGCTCGTCATTGAAATACGATGTAATGGGATTATTATCGGAGCCCGGGCAGTGTGCAGTGGTGTCATCGGCAAATGATAAAAGATTGAGTGATGTTGAGTTACTTATATCATTTATATATAAAAGAAAAAGAATAGGGCCTAAAATCGAGCCCTGTGGTACACCACAACTCTGTTTGGTTAAGTTGGATTTGTGCTCTCCGTACGTGACATATTGAGACCTGTTGGACAAGTAACTTCTAAACCAATTGTTGGTGACACCTCGGATGCCATATGTTTCCAGTTTACCTAATAGTATTTCGTGATTTATGGTGTCAAAAGCCTTTGACAAATCCAGGAACAGTGCTAAGGTGCTGTTTTTTTCTTCTTTATTATTTTCTATTGCAATGCTTTTAAGGAGCTGAAGAACTGGATGAATAGTACTATGTCGCTTTCGGAACCCATATTGGTGAGGGTATAAAATATTAAACCTATTGAGGAAACTCTCTAGCCTCACTTCCATGAGTTTTTCCATTACTTTTGAGAATACCGGAAGTATACTGATAGGTCTGTAATTTGTAAAGCTGTGCTCGTCACCCGCTTTAAATATGGGTATCACCTTCGCGATCTTCATCCTGTCTGGTACTTTGCCGTTTAGGAAAGAGTTGTTAATTACATGTGTTAGAGGATCCAATACTTCGGTTATCGTATGCTTAAGAAGACAGGTTGTGATGTCATCGCAGTCTTTAGATAATTTTGGCTTCATTTTATTTACTACTCGGTTGACTTCTGTGGGATTTGTGGGTATTAAATAGAGATTATTGGAGACATTGTTGTCCATGTAATCTGTGTAGGACTTATTAGTTTTCTGAATCTGTTCGGATGTGTTTTTTCCAATGTTGATGAAGAAATTGTTGAATTCTTCTGCGATGGCATGGGGCTCGTTTAACTCGATGTTGTCCTGGATGAAGAACGATGGTAATCTGGCTTCAGGTTTTCCTTTATTGATGGCTTCGTTTAAAATCTGCCACGTTCTTCGCATATTGTTTTTGTTTTCGTTTAGGATATCTCTATAATAGGTAGCTTTACATTGTCTTTTTACCTTGTTGAAGATTCTACAGTAGTTTTTATAGTTTTCTGAGTTCCTTTCGGTGGGAGCATGGAGTTTTTTCTTGTAGAATTTTTCTTTGTTGTTGGAGGATATTACAAGCCCCCTTGTCATCCATGGCTGTTTTTTAATAAATTTTTTGTTCTGGCTAACACGTTTGAGAGGGAATGCTCTTTCATAGGCTTCCATATAGATGTTTAGAAAGGTTTCATATGACTCATTGGGACAATTCGACTGCATTACAGGATTAAAATCACTTTGCGAGATAAGTGTTTTAAATTCAACTATTCTTTCTGCATTTATTATTCTTTTTAGTGTAAAGTGTGGTGTATCTTTTGGTTTGGGGTTTTCCTCAATATAGAAAACACCAAAATGATCTGACACGTCAGATATGACTATTCCAGGTAATGCTGCTTGTGGAACATTATTAGAGAAGATATGATCTATCAGAGTAGCAGAACGACAGGTTACTCTCGTTGGCTTGGTGATATACGGCAGAAAGCCTTGACTGAACATGAGATTAACAAATTCTTCCGTTTTTGAGTGTGTAGTTGCTTTTAAAAGGTCCAGGTTAAGATCCCCCATGATATAAACTTTTTTATTTTCGGCATTTAAAACATTCGTTATTTCATTTAATTTTGATAAGAAAAGGTTGATGTCGGCTTTAGGAGGAGTGTTGGGTCTATAAATAACGCCAATAATTCTGGGTTGGTATTTATCTTTAGTTTCAATAAACAGAGATTCGAAGACATGGGGAATAAAGAACGAAATATCATTACGAACTCTGTAGGGTATTCCTTCTTTAATATATAGACCAACCCCTCCTCGACCATCATCATTCTCGTGTCTCATACGTTTAATAATCGGGGCATAGCCATCCAGACTGAACGACATCTCTGGAGGAATTTGGAAAATTTCGGTAAGTCCTATTATGTCGAAGAAGTTCTTTCCTGTTTGTAGGTCAGAAAGCATGTTTTGAAAGGAATCCCAATGGGCCTTCAGGCTTTGGCAATTGAGATGGAATATTGAGAATCCTGCGTCTATTTTACAAACCATTGACTGAAAGTCTCTAGGCGAAAAGTAGTTGCAGTCAGTTGCGTGGTTTTTATATGGGGATTCATCATTTTCTGTCAAGGAACATATTTTCTCATTATACAGCTGAATAAAGTCGTACTCTGCGTCTACCTGCACCTCGTCGAGTGTAATGTTACCCGCCATAATTCACCAACATACTACCATCCTTTCTCGCTGGACAAATATATAAAACATAACTACAATATATTGTTCCAAGATGAAGATAAAAGGAGGTTAAGTCCCAGATAAAGTTCAACTGTTGGACGGGTTGAGACGTTATTTCTTTTTCATTTCTAGTCACAGTCTGTTGCGGTAATAGTATGTAATTGGGAGTTTGTTTAGAAACGAAAATTTTCTGTACAAACAGGATAAAAACACTGTAGTATATATACAAGTACGTCGGGTGCAACATCACCCTACCTAACATCACATCAAAGTGATATGGTATCTTGGATGAATGATTGAACAAATAAATTTACAATTAAAGGACTTTACAGTAAAACAATGGATTCAATGAGGATAGAGAATGAGTGAGTCAATTTGTAAAAGACGAGGTGGAGTAATATGAATGAATGAATGAATGAATGAATGAATGAATGATTGAATGAATGAATGAATGAATGAATGAATGAATGAATGAATGAATGAGTGAATGAATGAATGAATGAATGAATGAATGAATGAACTATCATCATCGAGGGGGTCATAAGCCTTATTTCAGAGACAAAAAAAAAAAAAAAAAAAAAAAAAAAAAAAATCCCGAAAAACAAACAAAAGTGTACAGACCTTGAAAATTGAATAGTTGTCAATGGCGCTGAGAGTTTTGACGTTACACTTGGCAGACGGCAGACGGTCAATGATCAACCGGGTGAGAATTTGGGATTAAAGTTATTTCACTGGTACTAAGTTGACGAACTAGCGTTGGCTGTATTTCAAGGTATAGTTTCACTAATTAAAAGTTCATTTGTTAATGAATAATATTGCATAATTACATCAAGGAATGTACACTTTGATAACTAACAATTAATAAACATAACAGCCCTTAAAACGACCAACAGACGACATTCATAAGAAGTATTATTGAGAGACCGATTTGTCTTCCAGCTCACGACCCCAATGATGCTAAATTGACGATTTAGCGCAAGAGGGCACTACAGGGTATAAAATATCTGATGAATTGTTTAAGTGCTCTTGATCAAAAATAAATAAGGTGGAGGTACTTTAATTTTTTACCCTAAACAGCAAGTCAGTCACACATCCACACGCTCGATCAGTCAAGCACCCACACATCCATCCATCCGATCGTCCACCCAGAAGGAAGGAAGGAAGGAACGAACGAACGACCGAATGAATGAGAGAACGAATGACTGAACGATTGAATGAATGACACTAGTAACACTATATATGAATGAATGGATGAATGAATGAATGAATGAATGAATGAATGAATGAATGAATGAATGAATGAATGAATGAATGAATGAATGAATGAATGAATGAATGAATGAATGAATGACACTAGTAACACTAATAACGAACGAATGAGTGAATGAATGAATGAATGAATGAATGACACTAGGAAATAGTAAACAAGTTCTATGCTACTTGTTCCATCCGTTATGTCGAGATACACCGTCCACGGCCCCATAGGAACAGGCTCACTTTGATGAGCACGCAGATTCGGTGGTTATTTGTGAAAAGCGTTGGTCGGTTTTGGACGCTACGCAGAGCAAAGGGCGAATAGCCGAGTGAAAACTATTGTGGGCTAAAGTTATCTTGCTCGAACTAGCTTGACGAACTGGGGCGGAAAGCACTGCGTGTGATGATGATCATTTGCAGAGCCGACGGTTGGTGAATACCCAAGTAAAAACTATTGTGGGCTAAATGTATCTTGCTCGAACTTACTTAACTAGCTCGTCAATGCAGCACCAGCGAAATAACTGTCTCAGTTATTTCACTCGTTCTACATTGACGAACTAGCGTTGGCTATACTACAAGGTATATTTTCACCGATTAAAAGTTGATTTGTTAATATAGTATTACTTAATTACATCATGGAATGTTCACTTTAATAACTGATAATTAACATACATAGCAGTTCTTGAGAGACAAATTTGTCTTCCATCCCTTGCGTCAGAAGTACAGCTTATAACCCCCACAGGCACGCGCTCGTTCCAATGAGGGGGCAAAAGCCAAACTTCCGACGCAAATGTAAGGAAATCATGAACTGCAAATGGCGGATTGATAAAAAATAAACGAGGTAGAGGTACTTTAATTTGTTATCCTAAGCAGCAAGTCAGTCACACATCCACACACTCGATCAGTCAAGCACCCACACATCAATCCATCCATCCGTCCCGCCACCCAGAACAAATGAATGAATGAATGAATGAATGAATGAATGAATGAATGAATGAATGAATGAATGAATGAATGAATGAATGAATGAATGAATGAATGAATGAATGAATGACCCTTCATCCGGCATGGATGTTATATGACACTAGTAAATAGCAAGCAAGTTCTATGCTATTTGTTCTATCCATTATGTCGAGATACACCGCCCACGGCCCCTACTGGAACGGGCTCACTTTGATGAGTGGTCATAATCCTCATTTTCGAGAGAGAAAAAAAAAAGAAAAAACACCTGCTCGTTCCAATAAGGGGTCATAAGCCACATCCACATGGTCACACCTGCTCGTTCCAATAAGGGGTCATAAGCCACATAACCACATCTCCAAGGCAACAACGAGAAAGAAGTCACGAAGATTCGGTGGTTATTTGTGAAAAGCGTTGGTCGGTTTTGGACGCCACGCAGAGCAAAGGGTGAATAACCGAGTGAAAACTATCGTAGGCTAAAGTTATCTTGCTCGAACTAGCTTGACGATCAAGGGCGGAAAGCACTGCATGTGGTGATGACGATCGTTTGCGGAACCGACGATTGGTGAATACCCTTTAAAAACTATGGTGGGCTAAAGCTATCTTGCTCGAACTTGCGCAGTTCGTCAATGTAGTACCAGCGAAATAACTGTCTCAGATATTTCACTGGTACTACATTGACGAACTAGCGTTGGCTATACTTCAAGGTATATTTTCACTGATTTGTTAACGAATAGTATTACTTGATTACATCATGGAATGTACACTTTAATAACTGATAATTAACAAACAGAACAGCCCTATTCGAGCACGAAGAACAGACGACTCTAATTAGAAAAGTTCTTGAGAGACAAATTTATCTTCCATCCCTTGCGTGTGAAACACAGCTCACAACCCCCACCGGCACGCGCTCGTTGACTTGTTAATGAATAATATTACTTTATTACATCATGGAGTGTACAATTTAATAACTGATAATTGACAAACATACAGCCCTTGTTCGAGCACAAAGAACAAACGACTCTTATAAGAAAAGTTCTTGAGAGACAAATTTATCTTCCGTCCCTTGCGACAGAAGCACAGCTCACAACCCCCACCGGCACGCGCTCGTTCCATTGAGGAGGCAAAGCCTTATTTCCGATGCAAAAGTAAGGAAATCATGAACTGCAAATAGCGGGTTGATAAAAAATAAACGAGGTGGAGGTACTTTAATTTGTTACCTTAAACAGCCAGTCAGTCACACATCCACACACTCGATCAGTCAAGCACCCACACATCCATCCATCCATCCATCCATCCATCCATCCATCCATCCATCCATCCATCCATCCATCCATCCATCCATCCAACCAACCACCCAGAATGAATGAATGAATGAATGAATGAATGAATGAATGAATGAATGAATGAATGAGCGAATGAATGAATGAATGAACGAATGAATGAATGAATGAATGAACGAATGAATGAACGGATGAATGGATGAACGGATGAATGAATGAATGAATGAATGAATGAATGAATGAATGAATGAATGAATGAATGAATGAATGAATGAATGAATGAATGACCCTTCATCCGGCACGGATTTATATGACACTAGTAAACAATAAACAAGTTCTATGCTATTTGTACCATCCGTTATGTCGAGGTACACCGCCCGCGGCCCCCACTGGAACAGGCTCACTTTGATGAGTGGTCATAAGCCGCATTTTCTCGGGGAAAAAAAAAAAAAACCTGATCGTTCCAATAAGGGGTCATAAGCCACATAGCCACTCCTGCTCGTTCCAATAAGGGGTCATAAGCCATATATTAACCTTCAATAAAATGTCATTTAGTACAAATGATAAAGGAAGACGAGTACAACAATGCGTCAGAGGGTAAAAATTCATAGAAATAAAATGCCAACCCTACAATAACACAAGTAGAAGGATGTTGAGTGGATCTCCAAACCGAAGTGTTTAGGCTTACACGAACGCCGAAAAAAGAATTTGGAATGGAAGGTGGGAATCTGAACTGTCTTGAAATATCCTTAAATTATCAATATTGGTATTTCGAAAACCCTCGAAACAAACCCCACCACAATGAAAAAAGGCAAAATTCCAAGACACCATTTTCTGTTTCCACATAAGGTCTCAGCCACCAACAGAAAATGCAGCACCCTATGACCGAATCGAGCCATTTCATTTCGATCCATCACCCCTCACTGGAAATTATTTTCCATGATTAAAGGCTTGGGGACATTTTGATACCCCCCCCCCCCCCCCCACACCCGCCCCGACCCAACTTTTTCCAAAATACTCATATGTATATATGAAGGTTCTCCAACTTGTGCACAGTCTGTTGTAAAATTTACCAAAAAAACTTGCCCAGTAAACTGGGACTGGACCTCGTCAGTCGAGGTACAGAACCAATTTACCGGATTACATTTGTAAATTTCACTGTAGACAATGGGCGAGATGAAAATTTCATTTACGATAAAACGGGCCTAAATATATTTGAGAAATACATTGTTGAATTTATGTATGGAGTGGCGGAGGATCCTCTCAAAAAACTATTGGTATGATTTTGTTGGGAATTCCCTGAAAATATGTGCACGTGACCGGTACTTCCCTTCCTGTCTTCTATCCTTCTCTCTTACTTGTTGCATGACCCCCTGTTTTTGGGTCAGAAAAGGTAGTCTGGTGCCTATACTAGACAAAGATATCTGAATACCAAAATTAAAGTGATGCGATCATATTTTTTCGCCTGGACGTTATAATGGTCGTCCATGAGAAACTGTTTTGTACCGTGATACCTATAGGTATGACTGTACTAAATGTTTGAATTAGAGTTGCACTCGGAAATGATGCAATCTGCGAAACTAGGCAGCCCTATTGTTTTAAAAAAAGACCTTTGAAGCATTGTACTGAAATCTAGAATCATTGCTGAATAGCAGAGACAAAGAGGGGTGATTTGATGAGTTTTGGGGCCGGCCAAAAAATACAATTCACTGTTGATGTGTTTTTGTTGGCAATTCCCCGAAAAAATTATGCCGGTGACCGGTAGTTTTCTTCCTATCAATTTTCTCTCTTATTTGTTGCATGACCCCCCACACCCCCCCCCCCCCCCACCCCACCAATCTCGAGGACTGAAAAGGTTGTCTGAAGAGATATAGTTGACAAAGATATTTGAATACCCAAACTAAAATGATGTGATCATATTTGTTTCACACGAACGTTATAAAGCTCGCCCATGGGAAAGTATTTAGTACTTATATACATTTAGAAGATAACTTAACTTTATTGAGTTGCAATGAATCGTGTGTAAGTTAACCCTTTGGTCACGAGAGGCCATTTTCCGTCCCAGGAACATACGTATAATTTTATTAAGTAGGGTGGCTGCTAAGTGAATGTGTGAGGTGAACCAATAAATATTTTCAACGTGCAGCCTCAAGGCTAATTAATTGGTTTACCCACTAATAATGAGTATAGACTCTAACAATTGCTGTCATTGAACTGACATGGAAGATTCCACCAGGGTTCAAAGGGTTTAGACTTTGTTAAGTAACATGCGACTGAATGCATAAACAATCAATGTTTTCTGTAGCTATAGTATTGTTCGCTCAGCAGGGACGTAGGAGTAGGAAGCATTTCCAACATATGGGAGGGGGGGGGGGGGGCTCAGTAATAGAAGGGCACCCACGGGAAGAAACTGGTATATTAGTGGTGGGCCCGGGGCATTGGTTGGAGAGTAGAAAAACGATACACAAAGTTACGGTTGGGACTGACGCATCGGTTAATTGTAGATTTTTTGCTCCATATTCAGCCATATTTAACAAATTTCCTCACACATTGTTAAAGATAAGAACCAAACCAAAAAAATCTAGTTGCCTTTACTTTAGAGACCTAGAAGATCCAAATCATACGAAAGAAAGGATTCCTGACTCTCTATTCCTGCAAATATCGAATAAGATTGCAATGACAGGAACTCAAAAGAAAAATACAGGTTTCGGATGGTTGCACATAAGTCGTGAGGAAACCGCTGATTCTTTGCTGAGGGTGGTGTTTTAAGCCAAAACGGCGGTCTTGGAACATGCCAGTTAATTCACTATTGGGTAAAAGTACGTATTTTGCCCTACTATCTTTTATTTATTTGCGTTTAAGGTCAAATATTTTCTGCACATTGGCTAATTGTGGCCGTAAAATGGATATAAAGTCAAGTTTATACCAGTGCTCTCCATTTTAGAAGACTTCCACCTCAGGCATTGGTTACCAGGTCCGATTTCACAAATAAACAAGCATTGCTTCACTTCCCAGGGTTCCTAAGGGGAACTTTGCCCAATATGTCCCACGAGACTACAAAGGAAGAGCGGAGATGAACGCCCCATCCCTTTTATAATTTACGCACACCCTCGCAACATCATCGGATGTCATAGTTTTGAACCCAATTGTATGAACGTAGCGGTAGTCTAGATGACGAATCCGTTGACAAGTAATAATGTATCAACTCGTTTGTACAATTTCCTCCCCAAACTACTTCACAGAATTCGAAACAATAAATCACAATAAAGGGTCGTATTGCTAATCTATTAATTATATAAGCAATACTGAATCACAGCTTCAACCGCCAAGAGCTCTCAGGTTCAACACGAGATGATTACGCCACTTCTATAAATAGCGGGTTACATGTCACTTGAGTCGACAGAGTTACACAACTTTCCCATATTGCACTCAGCTGGGGTTATTAGAGAGTGCGCACGTGCATAAATCACAGCTGTGTTATTGACTGCAGTTACTCAAGCATAATCAGTGCACGAGTGCATTCGGAAACAGTTGCACTCTCTACAGGAACAGTGAGCAGCAAAATAAAATAGTGCAGTTCTCTCAATATATTTCTGGTCGCAACTTGCAATATGAGAAGACATTCTAGAACTCCGACTAAATGTACAATAGTTCTTCATCTCCAAAAGAAGATTAACTATCAAAATTTGGTGCATTAACTCTTTCAACGCGGTGTGTAAAAATGGTAGTGGACGAGCAGATGATATAACAGCAAAAAGAACCTGAAACGAGGTTCGGTAATAATTTAATCCAACAGCTCGACAGAGCTGTTGGATTAAATTTTTACTGAACGCCCCAACAAACTTGGATGGTTTCGCCCATTTCGTTGTTGACAGTAGAGACTGAAATGAAACCTTCCAGGGCGTCAGTGTTGAAGGTGTTAATTATTTATTTATTTATTTATTTATTAAGGTTTAACTACATTTTAACAGCCAAAGTCATATCGTGTCGGTGACAGTTTTACGGGTGGAGGAAGCCGGAGTACCCAGAAAGAACCATCGAGCAACGACGAGCAGCTGCCAGCTCCCCAACATCGTAGCTCCGTGCTGCAGCACAGGCAGCGTTAGAATGGTTGCAGACATGCGCACCATCGACGTGCAGTACGCCTTAGTGCACGGCGTCATCGTTCCCCCATGTGGACAATCGGTGTTAAGTGCATTGTCCAAGGACACAACGCAGGAGTCCGAATCGATCGCCCAGACGGTCACCCATGGACTAACCGGGATCTGACGAGAACCGGTTACCGCAACGCCACCGCGCCCCCGAAAGTGTAAACACTTTCCGCTCCATTGGCACAGAAAACCGACCTCTACAGAAAGCCTTTATTACAACGGTGCATGCGATCGGGTCGATAATGTGGCGCGAATTTTGACCATACGGTCGAGTACAGTGGCGGCTCAGACATAGGGAGAAGATGGGGTAAGTTCAGGGGGTCCGGGCATATTTTCTCAAATATTTGTTGGTCCTTGGTGTCCGCATAGGTTTAAAGGTTATCAGAGCATTGTTTTTTTTTATGATAGTCCATCCATTCCCTCTAAGAAAATACAAAATGATTCCCGTATTTGCAGTACTTGATTGCGGATCCCCACTCCGAGTGCACGAGGCCCTACTCTGGGCGTTATTTACGCGAATATTAACGTAAAACAGAAATAACTAGAAAGTGTTTTAGCACACTAAAACATATGTCTCCCCTTCCTTTTGAGGTCAGAGGTCAAGGTCACATGTAGTTCATCAAGGTAGCGGACATGCGGTTTCATGGTGACACATCCACATGTCAAAAAAAAAAAAATTCTGGTCCGGACAATTACTCCCTATTTAAAGTACATAAATTTGACCTTGAGGTCAAGGTCACATGAAGGTCATGATGACATGTGGTCTCATTGTGATACATCCACATGTCAATCATCTAAGTCCTCGGTCAAAAAACAAAAAAGTTCTGATCTGGACAATTATTCCCTATTTGAAGTACATAAATTTGACCTTGAGGTCAGAGGTCAAGGTCACATGAAGTTCGTCAAGGTAGTGGACATGCGGTTTCATGGTGACACATCCACATGTCGAAAAAAAATCTGGTCTGGACAATTACTCCCTATTTAAAGTACATAAATTTGACCTTGAGGTCAAGGTCACATGAAGGTCATGATTACATGTGACATGCGGTCTAATTGCGATACATCCACATGTCAAATATCTAAGTCCTACGTCAAAAAACAAAAACGTTCTGGTATGGATAATTATTCCCTATTTGAAGTACATAAATTTGACCTTAAGGTCAGAGGTCAAGGTCACATGTAGGTCATCGAGGTAGGCGACATGCGGTCTCATGGTGACATATCCACATGTCAAATAACCAAGTCCTAGGTCAAAAAACAAAAACATTCTGGTCTGGACAATTACTCCCTATTTGAAGTACATAAATTTGACCTTGAGGTCAAGGTCACATGAAGGTCACAATGGTATGCGACACACCGGCTCATGGTGATACATCCACGTGCCAAATATCTAAGGTCTGGCTCAAAAGACAAACAAGTTTTGGTCTGGACAAAGGTTCCTTGAAAAAAGATCAAAGGTCAAGGTCACATGAAGGTCACAATGGTACGCTACACACCGGCTCATGGTGATACATCCACATGCCAAATATCTGAAGCCTGACTCGAAATACAAAAAAGTTCTGGTCCAGACAGTTTCCCTTAAAAAAGCGCATAAATCTGACCTTCAGGTCAAAGGTCAAGGTCACATGAAGGTCACTATGGTACACTGCACACCAGGTCATGGTAATACATCCACATGCCAAGTATCTGAGGTGTAGGTCGAAAGACAAAAAAGTTATGGCCCGGACAAAGTTTGTGTGATGTTTCCCTTAAAACAACACATAAATCTGACCTTCAGGTCAAAGGTCAAGGTCACATGAAGGTCGCTATGGTACGCTGCACACCGGCTCATGGTGATACATCCACATGCCAAGTATCTAAGGTGTAGGTCAAAAGACAAAAAAGTTATGGCCCGGACAATGTTTGTATGAGAAGAAGAAGAAGAAGAAGAAGAAGAAGAAGAAGAAGAAGAAGAATATGCACTAAAACAATATGTCTCCCTTCTGGGAAGGGGAGAAATAATTTGGATCATAGAGACAAGCCTTCCAAAAGGTAAAGAGTCACGGATTTAGCGAGTTTCATACCTGAAAATCAAACTTTTCTTACACCGGACCGAACCATGATCGGCTCGATGAGCTCGGGACCCTTATTTTCCCCAACTCCAGGGTACCTTATTTTCCCCAACTCCAGGGGCCCCAGTACCCCTCGGCCACCACTGGTAGACTATCGTCAACATGTGATCAACCCTCGCGCCAATTTGTTGACGCAGCATGAAAAAACGGCAACTTCAGAAATCCAGAATGTCTATGCCACGAAGATATAGAAATACACTGCGAGCATGGAAAGATCTCAGCCATCATTATATATATAATATATGGAATACCTCAGTGTGAATTTGGTATCAGAAGTGTTGAAGTCTGTTCGAAGACTGAGACGTGTAGTGACTAGAAATTCCCATTCCCATCAACCCAGACAATGGATGGTCATTTCTTGGTTGTTTTTCGAATATTTCGATCTCAACAAAATATACTGGAAAAAACGCATAGGCAAACCCCCATACGGAAAAAAACCCTATAGGAAAACCCACAGCAAAAATCGCATCGATAGGAAAATAACCCTAATATTTTTTCTTGTGAACCCTGCAAATATTTGTACACAATTTTTATTTACTTTCGATTCCACTTTTAAAGTTAATTTTTGTTATTTCATTATTACAAGACCCCTTTTTATTATGATCTCTGTTATCCTCATAATTTTACTAAGAATTTTACACCTACAGTGGAATTACATCCAAGCTGACCTTAAATTTTGGTGACGTCGACCTGAATGCGAACTTGTCTAAATTTATCGCACGTCGCCTCGCGAAGAATGAAATTAAAGTGGCAATTATTTATTACGTTTTTAAATGAGATTACTTCATAAGACACCAAAAATTAACAAACATGCATTGTCTAAATTACATGTTAATAAAGCATCCATAACTAGAAATAGTATGTCATTAAAATGAAAAATGAAAAAGTCTCCTTTTCTTTTTGGATTAAATTGACAGCGAAAGTACCGCCACCGATGCTCATGGTATAAATAAAATATACCCAAAATAGCTTGGTGTACCAAATGTTCACCACTCGTGGTGAAGTGGTGTTAACCGCGCGCCAAACACTCATTTCACCGCTCGTGGTGAACATTTGATACACCAAGCTACTATGGGTATATTCTATATGTAACCAATTCAATCATTGAGCTCTGTCAGACAAGATTGAATGAGTTAAATTCTAAGTTGCATTAAAGGAATAATTTGCAGTTTGAAATTGTGGTATTTTCACATTGGTTCGTAAAGACTTAACCCTTTACCCAACGAATCGCCCGCATCCGCCCGCGTAATATCCAAATTCATCAGTTGAAAAAATATTATTTTTCAAAAAATTTCAACAAAACCATATCATGTGACCCCTCGTTGGAACGAGCTCGTCGAGCTCGTTCCAACGAGGGGTCACATGATATGGTTTTGTTGAAATTTTTTTAAAAATTTTAAAAAATGATATTTATAATAATAAATTTTGGTATCGTCTGC
This sequence comes from Pictodentalium vernedei, assembly GCA_031216915.1. NCBI lineage: Eukaryota > Metazoa > Mollusca > Scaphopoda > Dentaliida > Dentaliidae > Pictodentalium > Pictodentalium vernedei. The sequence continues at coordinate 66,477 of JAUFNR010000142.1, forward strand.
GTTGGGTAAAGACTTAATATAGCTTTATTATATAGATAGCACATTTAGTTTCTTTTCTAATATATACCAAATATGGAGGGGCGCGGTGGCGTTGTGGTAACCGGTTCTCGTCAGATCACGGAAGTTAAGCACCATCGAGTCCGGTTAATTATTGGATGGGTAACCGTCTGAGCGATCAATTCGGACTCCCGCGTTGTGTCCTTGGGCAAGGCACTTAATCCCGATTGTCTACATGGGGGCACGACTAAGGCGTACTGCACGTCGATGGTACGCATGTCTTCAACCAATCTAACCCTGCCTGTGCTGCAGTACGGAGTTACGATGTTGGGGAGCTGGCAGCTGCTCGTCGTTGCTCGGTGGTTCTCTCCGGGTACTCCGGCTTCCTCCACCCGTAAAACTGTCACGGTCATGATTAGCCATTGTGCATAAGTATATGGCCTTAAAAACACCAATAAATAAATAAATACCAAATATGGAAAAGTCATCATACCCAGCCTTCCACATCAGATGACAGGTTTAATTGGACGGTTATCTCCCCTTATCGACTAATCAGAACCTATCAGCTAATATTGCTTCACAGATAATGGGCGCAAGTCGTGCGAAAAGTAATCAAATTATACAGAATTACGGACATCAAAGGAACAAAAGACAGGACTTGAGTCTGATAGATATTTCTACCAGACAGTAGACACAAGATCATATTTTTCGAATTGATGCGCTTCCCAGTCATCTGTCCAAACAAAAAGCGTACATAGATGACCAAAAGTCAAAGGAAAGACTGTTTTTAAACATTTTAGCATGATTGCACTGGAGAAAACAGAACTTTTTGTGTTTGACGGGGGAACAAAACTCAGATGGTAAACTGGCAACATTCAACAATCATAATTAAGAAAATACATTGAACTTTCAGATGGCATGCGCTTCCATTATGTAACTTTTGAACATGTTATTTAATTTTAGGAATTGTAAATTTTTTCCACCTCCGTAATGCTAATTTCCAATCCCCGAAACGACAATTTTAGGGGGGATAACCAGACCGTGTTTCCACTAATTTAATGATGAAAGCTGGCCATGTGTTACTATTGTTCAAACCGTACAATCATGAAGGCCATTGGAATAGTCTCGTCAAATCACTCCACTTCTTCTACCATCATGTATCCCGTACAGGAGCCCTGGAGATAGAAGAGGAGTACAACAGCATTCCGTTTCCTAAATTATTTCAATTCTCTTTCTTGAATATTTTTTAACTGATTATCCACAACAACCACAAAACGAATTGTAGTTGCATGAACTGATTTTAATATCGAAAGTTCAATACTTGTGCAGAAACCGACAATATTTTCCATAATTTTATTTCACGTTTGGAAGTACGTACAATATCTACATGTTTGGGATTCGACTGGATTCGATACGATTCACAATCCTCTATCCGATTCGATTCCATATTGTATTAGACCTCGCACTTAAAATTTGGAGAACGCTACTCGAAAGAGTATCTGTTTGATATGGTCCAACTGTTTCTTCATGTGTCGATGTTGTTCCAGAGCAATATATGTTAACCATGACTGGGTACAGTTAATTTTTTTAACAGTTAAGGGTAATTTATTTTGAACAGTTAACCGGTTAATAACCGGTTAAAAGAAAACCAATAGAGTATTGAAGTAAATGCGAAGAAAATATAACACCCAATATAGGTCTCGTATACTCTCATACTATATTTTTTTTTATTTCTGTCAGATTTTTCATCGACAAACTTTACTAAACACCAGAGAGAACTTGTGGAACAATACAACGTTTACATTTGACGTAACACATTTAAATGACTTGAGAAGAGAATGTAGATACTCTTTCTGAGGTACCACCCAACCACCAATTGATTAATACCAAAAAAATCCCCATCATTCTTATTCAGTTTTCGTGTCGTCGGATATCTGTAAAAGAAGAGCACAAGTGAACGCTGTTATATATATATCCACAGAAGGAATTAACAACCATCCAATCTCACAAGAAGAATGAAGTGAGAAATAAAGGAAAGAAGTGGCCTGCCTGCAGGAACCCAGGTATTCGATTAGATGAGAGTCATGAGACAGGTTTGTTACAACGTCTCAATCACTGTTTGGGTTTTAGAAACAATGTTGCAAATTCTGTCTGGGTTAATGAGTTCAGTGTTAATAAGGTCGGAAACTCGGAAAGCATAAATTTTTTTAGTTCAAACCTTTGGTGGGCCCAAAATACGTTTTGTTCGCACAACATCGCTTCTCTTTGTTTTTTTTTTCAATTTCAACCGGTCAAAGAATTCTTAACTGGTTATTTTTTTAACCAGTTAACTGGTTAACTGCTAACGGTCCTGAAATTAACCCTTTGAACAGGAAAGGCCGCTTTCCGATCGAGGGTCGTGATACGACCTAAATACATAAAATAGATAGCCGCTCAGTGAATTTGTGTGGTAGGCCAATTAAGATTTTCAACGTGCAGCCCCCAAGGCTGCACGTTGAAAATATTGATCGCCCTAACCGCATTTGAAGAATACAGACACTATTCTATTCTTTTATTTTATCATTTTATTTAATGATATGTAAAATATAAAAATCAATACATTTACAGAATAATGTAATACATATACATGCCGTCGGGGACAGCATAGCCAGATTGACTGTCTTCCTGCTATCCCCCAGGTAGAAAATATAATTGGAGCAACATCATATCAGACTGAGAATACAGCAGGGAAGAAAGAAATGCAGATCCTTTTGAACTAATGTTGAATTGTTTCATTGTTGAATGGGAAACAAGGCTCTTAATAACAGCAATGATGTTTTAGAATACATTGAAAATAATATTGAAAATAATAATTTACATAATTGGGGAATAAGTTGAGTGACAAGCTGACGAGCTAGCCGACAAAAGCAGGTCTTTAAGTTCTTCCCAACTCACGACGGTAAACGCTGTGCCCAAATAAGATAATTGCGCCCAAATTATGAGGAGTTTGAAACTTTTTCCAGACTTTTGCAGTGTTTCGACAAAATATGGTTTGGCCAGGTTTCCCTGATGCTTGTAATATAGATTAGAGCTTACCTTCGAATGAAACAATGCAACACATAAATATAACTTTTAAAAAACCCAGAGTTCGCCACAGAAGAGCAATCGCCGTAGGCAGTGTCGTATACGACACTGTCGACGGCGATTGCTTTTCTGTGGCGAATTCTATATCATAATGAACTTAATGCTTGAGATCAATTGTATTCGTGTTTGTGGCAGTTCTCATTAAACGCCATGCGTAATTTAGCTTACATTCAAATAGGCCTTTGGCTCGATACTTTGAAAATAAGAAGCCTTCTCGAGTTCGTCGAGTAAACTTACGTTAAAGGGTGGTGGGAACCAGTGATAATGGTGAAGACCTATAACAAGGGGTTGTAAACTATCATTTTAAGACGGGGGTCGAAAACCTAAAACAGACGACAAGAAGAAGGAAATACCAGTGCTTTTTCGCCAACCATGCAGGCCACCTCCATATTTGCCGTTGTGCCCAACTTAGACTGATCTAAAGATCTGGACAAAAGCAAAATTGAAGCAGAACTGAATTACAGATTAGTATAGTAAACTATCTAGTACAGTCTGAGCAATACAGGTTGTTACATATTATTTGTGGTTGATAATTCAAGAAACGTTTTTGCGTTAGCATTTTCTTAAATGCGGTACGATTTTGTAGCATTTCTTATACTCGGTTCCAGGTCATTCCAAAGCCTGGGATAGTTGAAACAAGGGAGGTAATCTAAGGATATTGTTCTTGTTCTATAGACGCGAATCGCTACCGAGTGCCTAGTAGCGGGATTAGTAGCATTATTATTAAAGAGTGAAAACTGGCTCTGAACTAGCATGACAAGTACGATCAGGATCCAAAAGGTTAAAACAATAATATATCGATCTGACAAGAACAGTTAAATTATTCAGTGAGAGTTTATTCTAAAGATAAAAACCTACTTTTTTTCTAAGGACTGATTCGCGGAGGACACGTCGTCCCATGAGTTCCAATGTGTTCTATGTGCCAGAAGGCACATAGAACACATTGGAACTCAAGAGACACCATAGAAATCTGCCGTCCTCATCCACGTCAAAATAGAAAGTAGGATATCTACTGCATATGACCACGTGGTTTCACTAAAGCTGTCAAAACAAACTCAAAAATAATCTTATAGTTTGAAGGAGACGTTTAAGAGTCTCGACACAGATATTTTCACGCTGAGATTTTGTAGTGATAGTAGAGTAATCGTAGTAAAATCAGCTGTGACCCACTTTCTAATATTTCCTTTTAAGGTGATATTTATATTACAAGAAAGATTTTGCGGGAACACTTAACAAAAGAGTCTCTGTGTGTATTTGTGGACATGCCATCTTAATGTGACAAATTTCTGAGGTCATCTTTATTATGTTCTGACGCTGAAGTACACTCCTGTGCTCTTCTGTCATTTTTTGTCGTTTTGTGTTGGTGCATGGTGAATAACGATGAATTCAATATATGACCTAATTTTTATTTTGTAAACGAATACGACTCTCCGTGTTACACCCAATGCTTTAACCAACTTGCTACCGAAGCGGAATGATAACCATTAAACACTGTAGCACGTTGAGCGAGATGCGAGGAATTCAATGGGGCTAAAAAAGGATCATGCGAATCTCAAACTCCGGAACGAATCTATTCCGAAATCGAATCAGAAGAAAGATCGGTCCTTTATTTGTGTCACGACAAGTGCTTGATATAGCCATTGGGCCCTCAATTTAGCGTTTCTTTATTCCGAGACGTTTCCTTCATTATCCGCTTTTTCAAAAAACAAAAATATATATTCCGTGATCAAATGCAATCTCACTTTTGACATCCAGTGTCAAATATTGTCAGCAGGGTACTGACGCGGGGGCACAGAAGTGGTTAAATATTTTGCTCAATCTCCTTTCACGCGCAAAAAGACTGACCACCTATTTATCGTGAAAGTTTATCATATCGTTTTTCGAATGCCACTTGAGAGATTAATCAATAAGAGAAGTCCTATCAAATTAGATTGAATGTCCTGTCTTTCACCATGGGATAAAGACTTAAAAAAACGACCTACTGATGAAAAGAGATGATATCATTGTACGGGAGCCACTACAAACATGGTGTCAATCGGGATTCCCATGGATACACCTTGTGCGTAAAGGCTTTCGACCATTTGTTGATCAATAATAATAAACTTATTGAGGAGCAAACAACAGCAGATTAAGACAGAATACAGCGAGGGTGGAGTACGGGCGACTGCAATCAAGGACCAGAGGTGGAGCTTTTCCTGTATTTCACGTGCGCCTTCGGCGTGAAATACAGGGAAAAGTCCAACGAGGGTCGTTGATTCCTGTGACCACGGCTCTACCCGAGTGTGTTCCGTATTTATAGCACGATTAAACTTGATTTCAGTGCATTAACCCTTTGAACCCTCGTTTCCTGGAATGGTATCGCCTTTGTGTACACTTCCATTGAGATGGGTCAGTCCAATATCTGTATACAAGGGGGGTAAAATAATAACTGCAGTTTGCAACAGTCCGGATGCAGACAGCAATTATTATTTTATCACCAATGTCCCGTGTATGGACATATGGGGGCGCGGTGGCTCAGTTGGTAGAGGTGCAGGCTGCAAGCCGAGATGTCCTCGGTTCGAATCCTACCTGCGGCAACCGCGTTGTGTCCTTGGGCAAGACACTTCACCCCCATTGCCCACGTAGGGGAACTGTGACGTTGTGTACTAAGGCGTTTTACGTCGATGGTGCACCTGTCTTCAACCAATACTAACCCTGCTTGTGTAGAGTTGGTATGTTGGGGAGCTGAGAGTTGCTCGCCGTTGCTCGGTGGTTCTCTCCGAGTACTCCGGCTTCCTCCACCTGTAAAACTGTCACGGTCATGGTTAGCCATTGTGCAGAAATATGTGACCTCAAATACCAATATATAAATAAATAAATGGACATCTTATAAGACAAAAATGAGACGAAATTATGCCTTGGACGGAAAAATCGGTCTTACGAGTCCAAAGGGTTAAGCTGATATTTTTAACGAAAAATATCATCTTCGGCGGTCTGATAACTTTCTTGCTTCACACTGTTTTGGGTCGAAGCATTTCATTCACGTCATAACGTCACGCAGACGCGTGATGTCCGATCAGATCCGTTCTTACATAACGTTCTTGCGAAAGCCAGATTCCATGCGTGGTATATCTAGAACAGTTCCCAGTCTCTGTATCGTATCGTGTAATGTTGAATACACACATCGGTCGTGATATTAACAGACAGAACGCGATGAGTGTTTGAATCGGTTGGTGTTTTACAAAACGAGTTGGAATGGCGCATTCATATTTAGCAAGAGCCGTACGAAATATTACTACGCCATTCCAACGAGCTATGTAAAACACCCATCTATTCAAACACACGCCGCGATCTGTGGTTATTACACATCCCCATGCATTAAAATTCATTTAAGTAAACAAATTTTAATTCTGATGTTTGAACCCAAAGGTGAAGAGATCGTTATTTTTGTTTGAAGCTGTACTGATCAAATGGATCGATAAAAATCAAAACTATCTTTAGAGAACCAGTCTAAATTACATTCGTTATATTTTCTATTGGGCGTGTTTGTTGAAATTCGTATCGCTGTTTCTCTTCGGCTGGTGTACATTCACGCCTAACCATTTGGTGGCTATCACTGACAGTAAAAATACAAGTGGATTTACAAAACAGCTTTCATTTTCACACTACACCACAGATGATCGATAATTCTATAACGAAATCTGGAAACTTTTCGAAGCGTAATAATGACTTGAAGGGAAATGAACTGGTTTAAACGGTGTGGGGGAAAAAAAGTTCCTGCTTGTACATCACCAGTTAAATACAGAAACAGTTATGTCATAGCGGCGATTCCTTTAAATACAAGGGTTTAAAGTTTAATAATAAAGTATAATAACAACCCTTCTCCTACCATGCCGTGTAGAAGTTCAATAAATTAAAAACCCATTTATAACCTGCTCATCTGCTTACCTGTTGGAAAGACCCCTTCATGATCTTTCGAACGATTAATCGAATGATAGTGCTAATCAGCGCATTCGAGAACGTTTAGAACATCATACTAAAATACGCGACAATATTCGCCTTCCATTCCAGCTCCGTAAAGGATTACAATATTCGTTTATTTTGATCAACACTGATGATTCAGGACACCACCGTCGTTGTTTCTTGATCCGATTGTGAAAAAACGCTAAAAGCTCTTTTGAGAAATAAAGGAAAATCTTGCACCATACGACCGCAAAGAGGCATTTGACAAAACCTAAGATGGATGAACTGAACACCCTGGAAGTCGTGGAAGGAAGAGATTCCGGTTGGCGAGGGTACATAGAGCGTTGGGTTAGAAATAAATCCACTATGCTGACCTACCGTCTACTTACATGTTGGATTTTGAACAATGATACCAGAGCCAGGTCACAAGTCAAATTCCGTAAAGAAGCCAACGCTGTTATTATATGAGCCGTTTCTTCATCCACCTTTCGTGTAGTTCGCACGCAGACTGGCGTTGATGTCATTTTACCTGTAGAGATACACCGATGTTCTTGATGGCTCAAGTTATAGATATTCCAATAAAAACGTATTTAATTTTGCTCGAAACCATCAAGATATTGACACAATTAGTGGAACTACGCGTGTATATCTATAATTTTCGATATTTCTCTATGTGGTTAACCCTTTACCTAACATAAAAAGCAGACGGCACTTGCAAAAAGAAATCTTGAATAACTATTTTTTTCATTTTTTGTCTCAAAATCATAGGCTATGACCCCTCGTTATGCCCCCATGTGGGAAATTGGGATTAAGTGGCTTGTCCAAGGACACAACACGGTTGTCGCAGGTGGGATTCGAACCGAGGACCTCTCGGCTTGCAGCCCGAATCTCTACCTACTGAGCCATCGTGCTCCCAGAAGGGAGGCGATGATCCCTGAACAGTTTGTATTGGTATTTACATTTTACCCTCATACCCACACCCACATAGCTGAGATCACTACTGTTCCACATTACCCTCATACCCACACCCACATAGCTGCGATCAATACTGTTCCACATTACTCATACACTCGTTATTCTTTACCTTATTCTTACTTTCCTTTAACCAAGACATTGTTGTGGCTCAGTGGTATACAGCATTGGACTTCAAACCGAACCGTACGCGGTTTGATCCCCGCCAGTGGTAACTGCGTTGTGTATTTGGGCAAGGCATTTCATCCCGATTGCCAACTTGGGACAGGGGGCGGGGGGGGGGGGGGGGTGGGAGGGCTCGTTGTCGCTGTGCACTAAGTCATAATGCAGGTCGATGGTGCATTTGTCTTCAACCAAAGCTAACCCTGCTTGTGCGGAGTTAGAACGTTGGAGAGTCTGACAGTTGCTCGCTGTTGCTAGGTGGTTCTTTCTGGGTACTCTGGCTTCCTTCACCCGTAATAACTCTCCGACACGAAGTGATCCTGGCTGTCGAAAGTGTCGTTAACCCCAATAAATAAATAAATAAATAAATAAATAAATAAATAAATAAATAAATAAATAAATAAATTTGTCATATTTTCCCAGCAAATCCCATTTTAGTCACTTAACCTCCAGGATGCAGGTCATACCCTTGGAAAAACTCCTTTCACCAGTTTAAACCTTACTTGAATGGTGATTTGTGAATTTTCATGGGCACCTCCTTTGGTGGCCATCTCGGGTATCATTTTGCATTTTTGTATTATGTCCCTTATTTAACCAGCGCTATTCTCAAAAAATCGCCAATTAATTTTCAATATTTTTTCATTTTTTGTCTCAAAAACATAGGTTATGACCCCTCGTTGGAACGAGCTCGTCGAGCTCGTTCCAATGAGGGGTCATAACCTATGTTTTTGAGACAAAAAATGAAAAAAATTAGTTATTCAAGAATTTGTTTTGCAAGTGTCGTCTGCTTTTCATGTTAGGTAAAGGGTTAAAGTTAACCTGCGAAAGAGAATCGATTATCCCAGACCAGCTTGTATGTATACTCCCATTATCCCATACCCACAGTCCCACACCCCACACAGTTCCTAACTGCTCTCTAATATTCATATTCAAACACACACACTGCAATAATGTTACACAAACACGTAGAACACGTGTACACATCGTCTCTGACTTACTCCCATATTCATGCCTCCGTGCTACTGAATACCGACAAATGACCTCCTCAAAGGATATGAAGAAGGAGGTTATGATTTGTATTTAATTGTTAATTATTACCTTCTATCATTTATTATGTCTGTGCACGTGTTGTTAATTAGAAGTATATAATAGCTATATCATAATTTCGAATGTCAATTAAATTGTGTTATTCATAAAGGCATCACTCATTCAAAACGAGCAAAGAAATTGCTCACTGTTTGTTCCCAATGAGATGAGTGGGACGATATTGTGACGGAAGTTTCTTCAACATTTCTACAACAAAGAGGGGACGCTAACGTCAAGCGTGGTTCTGTCAACTCTCAATCTTATATAATAGCTCAAAAGATTCGTCTATTCCTGAAGGACATCTTAACTTTAACACATCTATATCGTGTCGTAGACAAGTTTATTCAGTCACCAAAATCACTCATAGAATGTAGATTCAAGTGATAAATTATTAGGATAGAAGGCTCTTCACTAAGGATGCTACGGAAATAGAAATAGGATTTCATTTTTATTGGGGCTTAACGACACTTTCGACAGGCTGGGTCACCTTATGTCGTGCAGCTTTACGAGAAGAGGAAGACGGAGAACTAGGATATAACCACCGAGCCGCGGCGGGCAACTGTCAGATTCCCCAACGTACTAACTCCACACAAGCAGGATTAGCATTGGTTGATGGCTGAAGACACGTGCACCATCGACGTACAGTACGCCTAAGTACACAACATCACCGTGCCGCCACGTGGGCAGTTGGGATTTAGTGTCTTGCCTAAGGACACAACGCTGTTGCTACCGGTGAGATTCGAACCGAGAACCTCTCGGCTTGCAGGCTGCATCTCTCTACTGAGCCACCGTGCTCCCAAAAAATAATTCAGCACCCTAAATGTTAAACATTATGTATAATAATTCACCCAAATTGCATGCACTACTCGATGAATCTGAATAAAACTGATTAAGAAAAATAAAATAATTTGAGAAAAAAATGCAACCTGAAATTTCAGAATTTCACTGTGCACGTTTTTAGCTGGTGTTTTATGTTTTATTTGATACATTCTTAGAAATGGCTTCGAGAGTGGATTGTAACTAAATCACCCGCGGAGTGGAGTTATCAATCAAGCTATAACTTTCAAATTGTGTACATATCGACAAAAAACTCAAGTAATGTTTCGGCCAATGGACCTCCGGATTTAGCCCGGAGGTCCATTGGCTGAAACTTTGCTTGTGCTGGTTATGCTTTGCAACAAATTTGCAATTATTGCTTGGGTGGACTCTCCACTCTGCGGGTGCTTTAGTGATAATACACTCAGCACGTACTGTATGTCCCAAAACAGGTTGTCATAGAAAGGTATGCCGCCATATATTCACTCATCACTAAGGCGTCCACTGGCCTGTTAATAAGGCCCTTTTATCATATTTTACATACATGGTCACTCCCTTTTTGCATGAGTATGGCATATTCATTCGGAATTTAACAAAACATTCTTCGGACTCTTGGTACAATTGCTGGTATCCTCGTCCCCACGACCCTGACACACACAGTTCATAAACAAATATTGTGTCTGTGGATACAATGCCATTTTGTTTGTAAAACGTCGATAAGACCGTTTCTTTTCTATCTATTCTGATTTATTCACACACAAACACTGGCAGTTATCCAGGGTGATGTAACAACAGAACGAAGAAAAAAACCTACTTGTCAAAACATGCATCCAAACGTATTTCTAAAACGGAGATTTCATAAGATCCATATTTAAATCAAAAGTTTCGAACTTTTTCACAGGTCGACCTTTGTATAACAGTAACAAACAAAGATAAATTTACACAGCAGGAGATGCGATTAACTAAGAAAACAAGATGAGTAGCTTGCCACTTGTTGCAGTGACACTATAACAACTTAATCTCCATCAAATTCTGGAAAATCACGAACAATATGAAAATTCTATTATCCCTACAATGCAATGTACTCTAGTATGGGCGTCATTTCTATGAAAAAAGACAATGTAAGAAATAAAATTGTGTTCGAGTGTTTCTAAAATTATAACATTTTAAATTTAATTTAACCCTTTACCTAACGTAACGGCCAAAACCGGTCAGCGCTTTTCTCAAAAATCGCCAATTAACTTATTCAAGAATTATTTTTGCAAGTGTCATCTGCTTTTCGGGTTAGGTAAAGGGTTAACTCTTCGTATATTGACGTCAAACTAAATTCGACTCGTATCCGAAAGATCTTACATCTTCAAACGAATGAAGATAAAAAGCCATTTTTTTCTCTGTTTGATAAATCCTGGCACGTGCTGACTATGACATGGATTTGAGAGACGGAGGGAGGGGCGGGGAGAGAGAGAGAGAGAGAGAGAGAGAGAGAGAGAGAGAGAGAGAGAGAGAGAGAGAGAGAGAGAGAGAGAGACAGACAGACAGACAGACAGACAGACAGACAGACAGACAGACAGACAGACAGACAGACAGACAGACAGACAGACAGACAGACAGGCAGGCAGGCAGGCAGGCAGGCAGGCAGGCAGTAAATCTCTTATATATATCGACAAAGACGTGACATTCTTCCACGGCATTGCCGATTGTGATGGCTAATTTCTTGATTTGGTCCAACTCACATGCATATCACCAAAACTTTCAACCACCTTTTGCAGTTTTACAGCAAAGGAGATGTTTTTGAACATTGCAACTGTACAGGACAATTGTCTGCACTATCACTTTTACACGAGACAAAAAATCTCTTCCCTTTTTATGGTGGGGTGGGATTTATCATCTGGTTTTGCCACTTTGCATGGCTAATTTCTATTGGAGAATGAAAATTGTGACCACCCAATCATAATAAAACTAGCTTTGTTGAGATAGTGTTACAGGGAACACAGTACCGGTACACTTCCACCCGTGGTTAGTACTTTGCTTCCGACCCCGATGCCCAGAGGTCCTCAGAATGTGATTAATACAAGTCACATTCCTGTTCCAAAAAAAGGTACGGTCCTATATGTTCCTTTAACCCTTTCCGAAATTAAATGCTTTAGCTAATCAAGAATTTTGTTCGCAAGTGTCGTCTGCTTTTCGTGTTAGGTAAAGGGTTAAACGCCATCATCTCTAGAAAGAAAGAAAGGAATAAGCTCATCTCTTCGGGAAAGCATTGTGACACAGACCTTATGGAAGCCTGTGTCTTGTTTCCGCGAAAAGGTTGTTCGAAAAAAGGCGAATTACAAAACAATATCAAACATTCTTTCTTTTTTGCAACTAGTCCATATTTGTATCCATGCGCAAAGGCAAATCTTAAAATCGGAAAGCCTTATTCTAGAGTAGAGACTGACCTAGAGACTGCAACATTTCTGATGCTCCCTTTCTAGTAATATCGGGCGATCCAGATAAACGAAAAAAGCATAACAATGATGACAATGATTGAGTATCGCCATACTGTATGTACCGAGTATGAATGCACGAGACCAGAGGCTAAATTATCTTTTTTCAAAGCACAGGCAAAAATTAAGATTCAGTTTTCACTTTTTGTCTCATAAACATAGCTTATCAACCCTCATTTGAACGAGTTCTTCGAGCTCGTTCCACTGAGGGGTCGAAAGCTATGTTTTTGACGCAAAATGACAAAAATTATTTATTCACGAATTTTGTCTGCATGTGTCGTCTGCCTTTCGTGTTAGGTAAAGGGTTATATTTTCTCATTTCTCAGACTACACCTTGTAAATGAAGCGTCGGCGAGGTGTTCTATTATTTACCGTTATAAATAAATAAATAAATAAATAAATAAATAAATAAATAAATAAATAAATAAATAAATAAATAAATAAATAAAGCATTTACATTAAAGATACGGAAAGATATTATTAGTGGCACCTTTCTTTCTTGTCCTGGATATATTTTAGAAAATGGTTAACTGAAAAAAGGACCGCCTGGAAACATCTACGGTGACATTTATCAGTTCGCCCCAATATCTAATTTATACAGGAATGTGAAGTGTTAATATAAACGGCACAACTGTTTTGGAAACGACTTAACCCTTTACTTACATGAAAAGCAGACGACACTTGCAAACAAAATTCTTGAATAACTATTTTTTTCATTTTTTTTTTGTCTCCAACACATAGGATATGACCCCCTTTGGAACGAGCTCGATGAGCTCGTCCCAAAGAGGGGTCATAACCTATATTTTTGAGACAAAAAATGAAAAAAATAATGAAAATTAATTGGCGATTTTTGTGAATAGTGCTGGTCGGTTTTGGCCGTTACATTGGGTAAAGGGTTAAATAAGTATTTATGCTGGGTGCCAAATCCCATCTTGCGTTTTGTCTCTATGGTGTTATTGTATATTTTACTCAGGCACTATTGATTTCGTATGCATACTTTCTTTCGCAAATAAAATATTGTTAACCCTTTACCTAACGTAACGGACAAAACCGGCCAGCGCTATTCTCAAAAATCGCCAATTAATTTTCATTATTTTTTTCATTTTTTGTCTCAAAATATAGGTTATGACCCCTCGTTGGAACGAGCTCGTCGAGCTCGTTTCAACGAGGGGTCATAACCTATGTTTTTGAGACAAAAAATGAAAAAAATTAGTTATTCAAGAATTATTTTTGCAAGTGTCGTCTGCTTTTCACGTTAGGTAAAGGGTTAACTGTTTTCCCGGCTTGATTATATTTCTTGAAGATATTCGGCGTTGAGAGAGTTTATTGAACACATATGTCGCACATACATAGATAGATATGCATAGTAAAGCGGTTATAAATCACACACGCGCGTTATGAATAGATTGTATTCTTCTCACACGCGCATGATGAGTGTAGCATACAATGTGGACTGTCAGCTGATAGATATGATTAAATCAGGTTATTTGTAAATTGAGTAGATAAAAAAACGCCCATACAGAGACAAGGAGATACAAGGGGAGAATACACATTATAAATAGTACGTATTTCCTCGAAAATAGGTGGTAATTTTAATTCGTAATTGTTGATAAAACAGTACGGCCGCCGTGGACTGGTCACTTTCCACGGGTGGACAATATTTCCACGGACACAATAATATTAGAATCCAGACACTAATTATAGGAATAATCATCAACAATTTAATTAATGAAGCACCGGATATAACCCGGTGCTTCTTTGACTAAAATTTTGTTGATAACGATATTTTTAACCTGGTAAACGCATGCGTGGACCTTACTGCCCACACGTGGATTACCAACAGTCCACGGCGAGTGCACAGTATGGTCACTGTTACGAGGTTAGAGGTATCACAGAACTACATATTTTCCCATAGGCGACCATTATAACGTTCAGGCGGAAAAAATATGATCGCATCACTTTAATTTTGGCATTCAGGTATCTCTGTCCAGAAAAGCCCTTCAGACAACTTTTTCTGATCTGAAAACAGGGGGTCATGCAACAAATAAGAGAGAAAAACTGACGCAAAGGGAAGTACCGGTCACGTGTACATATTTTTCAGGGAATTCCCTACAAAAACACACAAAAAGTAAATTGTATTTTTTAGGTCCAAAAGTCATCAAATCGCCCTCTTTTTTATCAGGAATATTCAACAATAATGCAAGATGTCAATAGAATGTTTCAAACGTTTATTGAAACAATGGATTTTCCCAAGGCTGTTTATTTTTAGAGATTGCATCATTTCCGAGTGCAACACTTTAAGGCGGTTCACTCTAATTTCAATATTTAGTTCTGCGATACCTAGAGTAAAATCAAACTTAAATTACAGGAATTATTCCATTTATATTATTCAGAACAAATTTCGAGAAAATTTCCTCCCCTTTGTTCAAACCTGGCCAACATCGCGAACTGATATTATATGAAATAAAACCACCCATTTTGCCCATCTTTAAAGAATTGAAACATGTGGCGGTCTGATTCTTTTTACAGTCATGTAAGACTTGTGAGAGATACAAGATATGCTCTTTTGAAGATCACCACACCAAGAAGTTAAAAATTATACACGAATGAAACTATTAAATCAGATGTTGTCCACAGTGATTGTTTTTACAGCGAATTGTCCACTTTCAAATTCAAGGAAAATGAAGAAAAAAATGTCCGTTGTTCAATTTTATATTATTCGTAAAGGCCATGTCTGTTGTTATTAACCTATGATGCTCATATTGTTGGTAAAGTGAGAGAAAAAAAGAAATTTAAAAAAGACAAAAGAAATTAAAAACAGTTTTTTTTTAATTTTCTATGGGCTCCTATGAATGGACAACGCTTATTCAAGCTGGTGGGGGTGGGCAGGGGGATTATGAAAAGTCAGCTTGCATGCTTATAATCTACCCAAAAAGACATCATCTATTTTTCCATAAAAAATAAATAAATAAATAAATAAATAAATAAATAAATAAATAAATAAATAAATTTATTGAAACAAATAAATAAATAAATAAATAAATAAATAAATAAATAAAGTATGGGACAACTGTACTAGACTATTGGGTACTGTCACGCGTCCATATGAAGCCAACTAGTTGGCTTCATATGGACACTCGGCAGTACTCGATAGCCCAATTCACATCTCCCTTCTGACATAACGCCTGGTATATAGGGAAGATAACTCACGCTTACGGTGTGCAAAGAATTTTGACTCGAATCAAATAAGTGAAAGGCTTTCGAATCGAATCGAACCTCGCAGCTTCGACGGAACGTTCTACCCAAGCTCAGGATAGCTGTATTGAGTGATGTCCAACCTGGCAATCAGCAGACGACTTGACTTGATTTTGTGTTTCTTTTTCTTCTGTGTTCTTTGGATTTTTAAACTAATTGTATGTAGTCTTTCAAAAATGGCCATTTTAGTTCTTCCCATCAAAAGAAAGAAGAAGTGGCTCAAATATTCCCAATGTTTCTAATTATTTTTACCAGCAAACAATCAATCCCAATGGCTGTTTCTGTTTAGCGGCTAGTCCCTGGACAACATACAGCAAAGGAGGAACAGGTGACGTTTCTCTGCACGCAGCTCATCGCCTGCTTTCATTAATGGGAAAAGAGAGAGTGCGTATGGGTGAACAATGTTGGATGTGTGGAATAGTGTGCACTAGTTACAATAGACAGGAGTTTCGAAGGAAGTGGAGAACGCGCTGGCTCGCTGGTTAGAGCAATGAACTTCAAATCGAAAGGGCCACGGATCGACCCTGTAGCGGTAACTAGGTTGTGTCCTTGGCATTGTGTACTAAAATGTACTGCACGTCGATGGTGTAATTGCCTTCAACCAATGCTAATCGTGCCTATGCCTGGTTAGTACATTGCGCCGGCACACAGATGCTCGCCACTGATCGGTGGTTCCCTGTGGGTACTTCGGGTTCCGCCACCCGTCCATCTGTATGACACGAGGTGACCTTTACTGACAAAAGTGTCGTTAAAACCCCAACAAATAAATTGAAAGGAAGTAAATGACAGTCAGACATTAGTACCTAATCAACCAGTCACTGACATCAATAAACATTTATTTATTTATTTATTTATTTATTTATTTATTTATTTATTTATTTATTTATTTATTTATTTATTTATTTATTTATTTATTTATTTATTTATTTAAGGTCACATATTTTTGCTAAATGCCTAATCATGACCACAACATGAGTATCAACTCAAGGCCAGAGGTGAGCGTTAATAAGCCATATTGCCCATTTTAGAGAGGGTTTGCACCTCCCAAGAATTGGTAACTGGGTCCTATTTTACCAGTAAAACAGAGCCTGTTTACCGCAGTGAACAGGCACTGCTTCACTTCCCGGGGTCTCCACGGGGAATTGAATTGGTTAAATTCCTGGTTGCATTATGGGAAAACTTGCAGCTTGGAATTTTGTTATTTTAACATTAAATTGAAGGAGGTTATCTGCCAAGTGTTCTGTCGTCTGATGGAAAGACTCGTCACCTTCAGAGGTATTTTTAACACGAGAAGAAAAGAAACTGTCAACAAACTTTTGTATATTTTTACTGCTTTGGAGATAAATGTTCATTTTCTTCCAATTGACGCTCCTTTTGTGCCAAAAATATAGTACAAAAAGCTGTACTGATCGTGATACAGTACAGACGCCGTTGACTGGACGAAATCAATGCGTGGCCAGTGATGTCCATACATGCGTTTACCAGGTAATAAAAATCATCATTAGCAAAATGCTTATCAATGAAGCACCGGGTTGTACACGATGCTTCATTAGTTAATTTTTTGATGATTATTCCTATAATTAGTGTTTGCAATCTAATATTGTTGAGTCCGTCGAAATATTGACCACCCGTGAAAAGTGACCAGTCCACGGCGGCCATACTCTATGAGACAAATATATATAAGACAAATGTTAAGTCTCTTACACGTTGACATTGCGAAAAAAAACAACCCTTAGTCAAACACATTGACGAAATTGTGCCCACATTTGACGGAAAATATACTACTCAAAAGTTTGCTAAGCACAAAATATTTGACACATCATTGTGAAATTTGCTTGTGACATATTTGCGATGTTTCTAGTGGATATGATTGAGGAATGTGTTGAGATGGTCCCAGTGTTTTCATTAGCTCTCTTGACAGGCAGACGTTTCCTGACAGTCATGAAAAGCACGTACCCCTTGATTTTCATGATGTTTTCGTGTTCTGTCTACATGTACATGACATATGTAGGGTATTAAGTCTTTATTTCGACACAAACCCTTGTGATTTTATGATTGAATATGGCAAATGCAAATGTAAGAAGACATTTCATTGAAGCAGAAATGTGGCGGGCTGTAGGGATGGTGGAGCAAGAGGTTACCCATCGTCAGGTTGGTGAAGACCTTAGTGTCCACCATACGGTGACCACCAGAGCGTGGGCAAGATTTCAACAGTATGGCACACCAGTAGGACGGCATGGTGGTGGCAGAGACAGGGCAACATCTGCAGCTGAAGGCCGGTTTTTGATCATTCAGGCCCGTAAGAACTGCTTTGCCACAGCAACCCAGTTTCGCAGTGACCTTCAGATTGCATCCGGGGTAAATGTTCCGACGCAGACTATCCGGGCAAGGTTGCACGAATGTGGTATCCGATCGAGAAGACCATGTACTGGCATTCCGCTATCCCAGAACCACCGCCAAGCACGATATGAATGGGCCATGGACCACGTTGGATGGACCAGAGAAGATTGGCGACCTGTCCTTTTTACAGATGAGTCAAGGTACTGCCTAGACCACACAGATATGCGTTCTTGGGTATGGAGAAGACAAGAAGAGCGATTCCATGCAGCCAACATTGCAGAGCATGGCCGCTATGGTGGAGGGTCAATCATGGGGTGGCATCAGCAGGGATGGGCGTGCAGAGCTCTGTGTCCTTGAACGTGGTACATTGACCGCACAACGGTATATTGATGAGACCCTGGATGTCCACGTCACATTGTATGAAGATGCAGTGGGTGATAGATTCATTCTGATGGAAGACAATGCCCGTCCTCATGTTGCCCGTGCTGTCCGGGAGTACCCACAGAGGGAGGGGATTGAGGTATGGACTGGCCAGCAAGATCCCCTGACCCCAATCCAATCGAACATGTCTGGAATGAGTTACAGCTTGCAATTTCAGCCCGTCCAGTCCAACCAAGAAGTGTCCAGGAGCTTGGTGCCATGCTGGTTCAAGAATGGAACAACATCTCAGAAAGGACCACCAGGAACTTGATTGGGAGCCTGAGAAGGCGTTGTCAAGTTGTAATTAACAGTAATAGGTCTCATACTCGATATTGAACCCATACCAGTTCGCTCCGTCACCTTTTTGGCAAATTGAAAAATTTCCTCTTTTACCAATAATATCCATTTTCCATGGTTATCGTATTCAAAAGCTAAAAAAATAATGTCAAACACAAATAAAATCTTAAATTATGTACTCAAAGCATTAAAGATATAATTTAATAAAAAATATATACACTTTTCATTACAATATTTCAACTAAAACGTAAGACAGGTAGTTGGATATATTTGGTGCTCAGCAAACTTTGAGTAGTATATATTGCAACGTCACCTTCCTCCCTGCTGCATGTAACTTGATAATGAGAAATGTGATCGTTACTAATTGCGTGACAGCTGATTCTCGTTCTGGAATTGGAAGATTCAGGGGCGATAACTAATCTCTAATCTACGAAATTGAAGACAAGTTTTAGCCATGAACTGCCCAACGTGGTATGACACTTGGTGTCAATGAATAAGTAAACATATAAATAAATAAATGATTAAATAAATAAATAAATAAATAAATAAATAAATAAATAAATAAATAAATAAATAAATAAATATCCGCAGAGGTGGTCTGCAATATTTAGAGTTCTTAATACTTCCAAGAATACTTAGATAATTTTCTGCGAAAGAGGTGCAAAAAAAGTTTCTCAGATTTTTACAGCAACTACGGTAACAATAAAACTCTTTTAAAATTTCTTGATTTTCTCTTCAAGTGGAACATTCATGGTTTATGACCAATATGTACTGATTCACAAACAGAGGTTTCGTTTCATTATCGAAGTCTGATACTTGATGGTCTTTGATGGATACCTAAAAGGAGATCTTATCTCTCTATTTCAATATAATTAAGTCAATCATTCGAATCATTCTGGAGAAGTGACAAAACTTCTCCGACAGAACTTTGTCTATATGTTATTGACATTAGATTTAAGTCTAGACCATGTGTCAGTTTTTACATTAGTAATTATTTTCTAAGCGTTTGCGTCTACTTTGTATTCCATCAACCCTTCACCTAATATTCACATTACATTCTTCAGTATATGCACAGAACGACACACGTGTGTGAGTGGGTTAATCGATATGGCACGAGTGCCAGTGCGGAAGGATAAAACGAGAGGCCTCTCGTTTTATCCTTCCGCGATGGTACAAGTGCCATATTGATGGACCCATTCACACCCGCGTGTCGTTCTGAGTTCATTACACGCCTTCACGTCTATAAAAACAATTATTAGAAGGACACTCTAACTATGAACAAAAAGAACACATTTTATCGCTAACCACAGTTGCGAGGGGAATCAGTGTTACTACTATTTCGTCCCCTGAGTTCCAATATGTTCTATGTGCCTACTGGCAGCCTACTGGCACAGAGAACACATTGGAACTCGGGGGACGATTTATAGCTGTCGCTAGCGATTCAAATTGTAATTGCGGTGCACGAATTGTAAAAAATCCCAGTGAAATTTCGCTTCGTTATAAAAATAGTCGGACAACGATTTCCGTTCCGCACATTTGTGCCGAACGGAGTTTCATTTTCAGCATGCTTCAGTTTTGCTGTAGATGAGAATTTCATAGAACAAGCGTGTGATAAAAAGTAATCGTAGGATTCTGACCACATTGTGGTATATGTTTTGTTAAAGTAAGTAGTAAAACATTTATTGTAGAGACTTCTGTTTTACAACAATTACATACGTTGATTAGGTACAAAACGTTTTGAGAACACCCGGCCTAAAGGACCTATAAGTCACTTTATTATCTTTCTTCTTCAAGTTCATGCGTGGCCTGTATAATGTGCATAGTCCATGTTCGAAGGACGAGGCAATATATCTACCCAGCAGTCTTTCGTGAAACTTTCTCACTATGAGGAGAAGAGTTTCCGAGAGAGAGCTTGCGTTCCGCTCAATGTTTATCCCAATACTCTTTAAAAGTAGGTACAATGGGGAGTACTTAATTGGATATATCTTAATAGATAATGCCAGTATACTTGTGTATCCTATATGTATAATAGTTGTTATGTACCATATGAATACTGTAAATATATGTGGAATTATCTTATTGTAATCTATAGTATACTGGTGAATAAATATATATCAATAATAGAATAACCTTGTTCAATGAGTATAACTTCCAATCACAATCAACAAATAATTTACCATACCATCAAAACACAGTTGCCCAGTTAATTGAATATAAGTTAAAGAGCAAACGCCTGTTAACTGAATTCTAAAATATCAAGACATACCCCTGACAATCACGGAATACTTTTGTTTATAGACCTATTTGTCCTCAGTGCATGCAAAGCAGGCATTTAATCTATAAAATCGTATTTGACAGACCTCGTCAAGGTGCGTCGAACAAGATGTAATAAAACAACTGCTCAGTTTTTCTTCAGAAAAAAGCAAAGAGACCAAATCTCTGTTAATTGAATACTTTTTTTTATCGGCCATGTAGCTGTTCAATCAACTTGTTGAAGGCTAGATTATTTTTGGTGGACTGAATTTATTCATCAAAATTTATTTTATTACAAATTATTGGAGAGTGCCTATGGGCACTCTCCAATAATTTGTAATAAAACACATTTTTATAAACAAAATATTATTTGTGCTTGGCTGAATATAAAACATGAGCAAGGAAAGTGTTGGCTTTTGTCCTGGTGCCGTCACTTTTTTGAAAGCCCTGATAGTGGCTTCTAGCACTCAACCAGTTAACAGGATCGCACTGTACATGAAGGTTGCCAGAACCAAATAAGTCTGTGAATTTGAAATCCGATATATCGACAAGGCCTTATAGTGCAGGAGTATTTTGTTCATCAACAGGATTGTAATTTGCCCATAACCACAGTAAAAATAAACAATTTTAGGAAGCTATGGATCCATCATATCTTTTGACTGCATGTAAAAATAACTTTGATAATAACCTGCAAAAGAATTGCAAAAAAGTTTCCGCGCCTATTATTTATTTATTTATTGATGTTTAAGGTCACATATTTATGCACAATGGCTAACCATGACCGTGACAGTTTTACGGGTGGAGGAAGCCGGAGTACCCGGAGAGAACCACCGAGCAACGACGAGCAGCTGCCAGCTCCCCAACATCGTAACTCCGCACTGCAGCACAGGCAGGGTTAGATTGGTTGAAGACATGCGTACCATCGACGTGCAGTACGCCTTAGTACACGGCGTCATCGTGCCCCCACGCGGGCAATGGAGATGAAGTGTCTTGCCCAAGGACACAACGCGGTTGCCGCAGGTGGGATTCGAACCGAGGACCTCTCGGCTTGCAGCCTGCACCTCTACCTACTGAGCCACCGCGCTCCCTTCCGCGCCTATTAAAATACTAATTATTCATTTTATCTTTTTATTTCTTCGTGTTTTGTTGTTCAATATATTCCAATTAATAGTAAAGAGATACCAAGTTGCGCCTGTACTTGAACAGAATCGAAGGAAAATCTCAAAATGCTTGCTTGAATAAGCGTGTTTTCAAAAGGCGTTTGAGAGATTTAAGGTTGTCACAAGTTTTGACAATGTTATCCAAGTTGTTCCAAAGTTGCTGGGACATCGAAGGAAATCTTCCACGGACATATTTTGAACTCTTATGCTTCTTGACATACAATACACTTTAATTAGAGGATCGCATTTCCCTATTGATATGTACGTCATCCAACGAAGTTATAGGGTGCGCGGTGGCTCAGGGGTTACGGCCTGGACTTCGGTTGGTTCATTTCCCGCCGGGGGTTAAAGCGTTGTATCTTTGGGCAAGACACTTCATCCCGATTACCCACGTGGAGGCACGGTAGCGCTGTGTACTAAGACGTACTGCTCGTCGATGAGGCACTTGTCTTCAACCAATAATGACCCTGCTTGTGTGGAGTTAGTACGTTGGGGAGTCTGGCAGTTTCTCATCGTCGCTCGGTGGTTCTCTCCGGGTACCCCGGCTTCCTCCTCCAGTAAAACTGTCCGACACGAGATGAACCTGAATGTCGAATGTGTCGTTAAACCCCAATAAATAAATAACGAAATTATAGCGATCGTTAAATTACTACAGCTTTGCATTCCTATATTTATAAAACTGTTACAGTCACCAAATTTGGCTCATGCGTAAATGACTATTTCTAGTAAAACATTGCGGTCTTAGATTTTTGATATTCGACCTTTACTCAAAACATCGAACGTTTTTCGTTTTTAATATCTTTACTTGCAGCAAATGCTGTATCTCCAACAAAAAAAACATATTATTAGTTATCCTTGTGTTTTCCAGGGTGTATGGGAATTTACACCGGTTTGGGGACTCATACACCCTGAGGCGAAGCGGCGTAAATTCCCATACACCCTGGAAAACACAAGGATAACGGATTTATTTCTAAGAATTTTGGTGAACTTAATACTTTAACCTACAGTGTGGGAAAAAACTGACAGAAAATTTGTACTTTGTGAGTTTCTTAAATAAAACCAGACAAATATGGATTTCATTGGAACTGGCTCAATGAGCCAGTTCCAATGGCATCCATATCTGTAATATTTTATTGCACATGAATATTAAATTTCCTGTATTTTTATTTTTGTTCTAACATAACCGAGCAGAAGGTATGAATTAATAATTAAAAATGGGTACTTTTTAGCCATATAGCTTGCTCTTGTATATTTTTCAAATTTAACAAAAAATTTCAACAAAACCATATCTTGTGGCCCCTCGTTGGAACGAGCTCGATGAGCTCGTTCCAACGGGGGTTGACGTGATACGGTTTTGTTGAAATTTTTTGAAAAATAATATTTTTCAAATGCTGAAATTGCACATTACGCGGGTGGATGCGGGAGATCCGTTAAGTAAAGGGTCAAACGACCCGAAGCTTGAGTAGGTCAATTGGGTAGTTAGATATATTTTGTTGAAAATCAACAATATATCTCGTCTTCATGACAAAAAACCCCATTATATTAGTCTTATTTAGCTGATTTATACTGGTATAGAAGTTACGTCAATATGAGGTTAAAACAATTCGACAATGAATTGATAGCACTTGAAAACATCCAATAGCGTATATTTGAGAAGGGCATACAGGCAAAGGGGCATGCCCGTTCTATAGTGATGCATATTAAGGGCATGCATCTCTTCTCAAGTGCTCCTGCGCGAAGGAACTTCACCAATACTTTTTGGAGCGCAATCTGAATCATCTTACTGTATCTACCACTTATCGCAGTATAAAGATTTAGTGATTCATTTTAACAGTTAATGTACTTTATCCTATCATCTGTCAGAAAGGTTTGATGGAGAACAAGTTGTATCAAAGAGCGTCTCCGTGTCAGAAGTTTTTATTGAGGTGCCCGAACAAGAAAGATATTGAAAGACAGTAAGGATTGTTTTTGTGGTTTACAAAGAATTTGTCATACATTGTGCATCACTATTAAACACGATACTAAACGTGACACACACAGGGGTGTAAATCCTCGAAGTGTGGGTGGACTTAGTGGGGGTATCGCCACCCAAACACCAACGTCTGCCTCGTTGGTTAGGATTTGGGCAGAATATCATTGTCCGACAGTACTTGGCCCTTGCGCTAAGATTATCTTAATTGGTAGCAACATGGTACAGGCACGGAGTTAGAACACACAACCCTATACTACGGCCGCCGTGGACTGGTTACTTTCAATGGGTGGTCAATATTTCCACGTTCGCAATAATATTAGATTTCAAACACCAATTATAGGAATAATCATAAAAAAAATTAATTAATGAAGCACCGGGCACAACCCGGTGCTTCATCAATTACACTTTTGCTGATGATGATTTTTATAACCTGGTAAATGCATGCGTGGGCAACACTGCCCACACACGGATTACGACCAATCCACGCCGTATGTACTGTGGATGTCCACGAGAGACGTTCAGCTGTCCATGGTATACACTTTTATTTATTAGATATGATTTCGTTCCCAGAACTGTCCATTATCGATCTCGGCTGATATGACTTCGAACTCAGCTGATATGACGCCGATCTCAGCCGATATGAACCAAGCTAGATGTGTCTCCCTTGATGAGTTATTATGCCCATCCATTTTGCTTACAGTGAAATAGGTCACTGTTATTCGTCGAATAAATCAGGCAAAGGGGAGAGGTTTTTTGGATGGTGGGGAATTAACGATAGCAATACGAAATGATCAAATGGATGAAAAGAAAAAAGAAGAGATCTATGCACAGAGTTCAACTAAGATTCCGTTTCTTAACCCTTTACCCAACGTAACGACAAAAAACGGCCAGCGCTATTCTCAAAAATCGCCAATTAATTTTCATTATTTTTTCACGAGGGGTCATAATCTATGTTTTTGAGACAAAAAATTGAAAAAATAATGAAAATTAATTGTCGATTTTTGAGAATAGCGCTGGCCGGTTTTGGCCGTTTCGTTGGTTAAAGGGTTAACAGTAAAAGTTACGACGCACCTAACCTGACCCACTTCTTGCATCGACCCTTGTTTCGACGTGACTTGTTTCGAGTACAATTGACCCGGATAGACGGTGCATGTGTTACACAATCTTGTAATGAGATAATACGCAGCAGCTTTTCAAGGATACTATGATCTAGTATGCCTCACCTGCAGTAATGACCCCAATCTGATTATTTTAAATTAGCAATGAAAAGCAAATTACAAACACATAATACGGAGCCGATAAAGATTAATAAAGACAGCAACTATTCCTCTCTCAATTATTGTACTCCAGTCTTGAAATAATAAGAACAGAAGCAGGCGACCTTTCAGAGAATATCTTGTGTGTGCCATTAACCTTCCAAAGGCGGCTAAAGACAGTGTCAACAGCGTCACGCGACGCGGTCAGAAATATCATACATTGTTCTGCACTTTCTTTTAAAATTCTATACCTCGCAATAAGTTTTCTTTTCCAGATTATTTCCGTTTATTTATTTATTTATTTATTTATTTATTTATTTATTTATACAACGCAGTTGAAGGACACTTTCGACAGCCAGGATCACCTCGTGTCGGACAGTTTTACGGGTGGAAGAACGCGGTGTACCCAAAAAGAACCACCGAGCAACGGCGAACAACTGTCAGACTCCCAAACGTACTAACTTCACACATGCAGGGTTAGCACCGATTGAAGACATGTGCACCATCAACGTGCAGTACGCCTGAGTACACAGCGCCACCTGCTCGCCTTAAACAAATTAAGAAGGGCGAAAACTAGCCTTCCTGGCCTTAGAAAATGATGATTTTCTCTGCTTTGTTAGTGTTCTCTGTAAGACGGCCAAACTGCCTCTCCCACATCTCCGGGCTTGATAAGGCCCGGAGGTGTGAGAGGGGCAGTGTAGCCGTCTCACAGAGACTACATTGTTAGAATTCATTAATAGTAAAACTTCATTTTGCCACTTTTAGCTTCTGTATGTTTGAGGAGAGCTACTCGCTCCCCAGGCCATGCGAGGGAAGCTATTTTTAGCCCTCCTGCATTTTTAGTAATGCCAGACCTGAATAAAGTCCAGTAGATACAAAGAATGTCACCTTGTGAGGCCTGAAAAGCATAATTACTAAGATGGCTTCTTAGGTGGTTTCTCTGTATCGACAGCTTTAATAAGCCCCGGTGAGATAGTGAAAAGAGAACACACATATAACAGGCATCTTTCATGTTAAAGTAAACAGTAAACAATTTTTTCCACACTACCGACAGTGTCATGTTAACATGAACAGTTTTATCATTTAATTCCACCAGTTCATTATCACCCGTTTTCAACCGATAAATCTATTCGGAGCAAAGGTCCAGCTCTGATTTATATACCGGGACAAGTGTCCGCGGGGCAAATGTACGTCCGGGGCAAATGTCCGTTTTCTTGAAATATGCAACCGGGGCAAATATCCGAGGGGCAAATGTCTGGGATTCGGCTTTCACCTCCTTTCATTGGCTGAGAAGTGCTACACACAGAATGACACATGGGTTAATCGATACGGCACGAGTGTCAGCGCTGAAGGAAGAAACGAAAGTCTCAACTTTTCCAAATTCATGTCATGCCTATCTCAAACGAGTCTGAGGTGACGTCATGGCCTACGCAAATTTGCTAGGCGACAATTTTCAAAATCGAGATGAACACTCGAGTGCCTTTACCCTGAACACTATGGACAAACACAATGTCGCAGTTCCACAATTTATTTTTTGTTCGCACCTAAATATCCACTGTCGTAAAAAAGACAAATTATCACTGCAGCCAATCAATCTGGGAACCATATTTTATCTCATTGAAGAGGCCAGGTAAGTCAGATCAAACACGACGCCAGCGTTTGACTGATCAGGCCTTGTCAATGAGATGGAATATGACAACCAAGATCAAATGATTGTTGTAACAAACAATTTGTATTTATAAGGTAGGTCGCACCAAGGTTCACAAAAAATTCGGTAGTCCGTGAGCTGACGACACAATTACAGCATTGTGAACGCACAAAGCGGTCTCTTGATCGGAACGCGATGAAACTACCATCAAAACGCGACCTATTCGTAACGATAGATCAGGATTTCAGAGAGAAAATACTGAAAAATGAAGGCTGAATCAAGTCAACCAAACGAAAATAGTAACTGAGATCCAATATTTTCAATTCTTCCTGCATGCAGGTAAAATTTTGTATTTTTGTATTTTTGCATCTTGATTCAGTCACCAGCCGGGCGAAATGCCCTATCCCTTCTGAAATGTCAATGCAGTTCCACCAAACAAGCCAAAAAACGATCAATTTTATATTATTCTGCAATGCAGCAGGGACACATACTAGAAAGATTACCGCTAAAATAACGACAGAAGTACTTGCAACCAACTGTCGTTATTTGTATCGTACGGTAGTAAATGTTATTGCTTAAAGTTTCAAAATATGTAAACTAATATTTATTTATTTATTTATTGGTGTTTAAGGTCACATACTTATGCACAATGGCTAATCATGACCGTGACAGTTTTACGGGTGGAGGAAGCCGGAGTACCCGGAGAGAACCACCGAGAAACGACGAGCAGCTGCCAGCTCCCCAACATCGTAACTCCGCACTGCAGCACAGGCAGGGTTAGATTGGTTGAAGACATGCGCACCATCGACGTGCAGTACGCCTTAGTACACTGCGTCATCGTGCCCCAATGTGGACAATCGGGGTTAAGTACCTCGGCCAACTACACAACGCGGGGAGTCCGATTCGATCGCTCAGACGGTCACCCATCCGAGGATTAACCGGGCTCGACGTTGCTTAACTTCGGTGATCTGACGAGAACCGGTTACTGCAACACCACCGCGCCCCCATGTAAACTAATAGATAAGTTCTCATTTACAGTGGGACAATATTTTTTAACCCTGTACCTAACATGAAAAGCAGACGACACTTGCAAACAAAAGTCTTGAATAAGGAATTTTTTTCATTTTTTGTCTCAAAAACATAGGTTATGACCCCTCTTTGGAACGAGCTCGTCGAGCTCGTTCCAAAGAGGGTCATAACCTATGTTTTTGAGACAAAAAATGAAAAAATAATAAAAATTACTTGGCGATTTTTGTGAATAGCGCTGGCCGGTTTTGGCCGTTAAGTTGGGTAAAGGGTTAAACGAACTCATTCGACTCTTCGGTCCCTGTTTTTGCAAAATGACGTCATCCATGACGAAAGTGTTTAGAAGACTCAATTTCAAGGTACACTAATGAATATATTTAACACTTTTTCACAAGAGGTCGCTTTACCTGCCCAGAACATGATACTTCATAACTTAATGAAGTAGGATGGCTGGTAGGTGAATGTGTGGTGTAGATGGATCAATATTTTCAACGTGTAGCCCCAAGGCTGCACGTTCAACGTATTAATTGGTCTACCTCCAAAAGAATAAATATGGACTCGTCCAAAGGCTTCCATTAAACTAAAATGGAAGATACCACCAGTCAACCTGCAGGT
This sequence comes from Pictodentalium vernedei, assembly GCA_031216915.1. NCBI lineage: Eukaryota > Metazoa > Mollusca > Scaphopoda > Dentaliida > Dentaliidae > Pictodentalium > Pictodentalium vernedei. Next base: position 95,303 of record JAUFNR010000142.1, read on the forward strand.
TAAAGATATTAATTGGTTTCTTTTGTATTACAAACCATCTACCTTCTCGTGTAATGTGAGGTATCGGCTCCTCCGTCCTACTTAAGATCGAACAGACAAGGTTGGCATTTCCAACAGTAGTAAAATACGGTATTTCCACCGCACTGCTAGAAGTGCAGGGAACAGGATGCCCAGTATATTTGCCGCTTTTTTAACAGAGGTTTTTCACAGTTTGTAGAATCAAATTCTTAATGAGCCTCCTTAAAATTTGAAAACAGGTTACAGTAGATACTTTGTAAACGAGGAATCCATTCAGGCACGGAGAGGTCTAAAGGCTAACCGTAAGAAGGTTACTGAACTCGTCATCAAAAGTCATTGTTTACACTTCAAACACGAGTACATAAGTACTAATGTTATGATCCGTCAATGAAAAACATCTATCTTGTTTTTTCCGCTCCAGAAGATAGTCGAAGTTCGTCTGGTGTAAAAAAACCACAGCTTTTATTTTTTCCTCTTGAATTGAGAATTCGACATGGATAATTAATCTGCACTCCAAATCTTTAATACAAAGGCAAACATATCTTTGTAATTAAATCAGAAGATGTATTAAGCAAACGTGGTTTCAAGAAAACTGAGGACGGCGGGTAACGAGTGCTTTACTTGCAGTCGAGATCATAACATCACGATTGCTGCCTCCATTCAACGTTAGTCAAGACAATTTTTGAAATGTGCTAGGTAACAATACATGAAATCCGTCCTGCATGTCAGAACGTCATTTAAGAACGTGTATGCTTGGTCGTTGTGCATCTGGGTGACGTTATGGTGTGAATGAAATGCTTGGACACAAATGGTGTCAAGCAAGAAGAATGTAAACAGACAGTCAAAGATAATAGGTTTCTTCAACGATATCAGATCCATTCACTTAATTCAAGTCGAATGATTATTAACCCTTTACCTAACCTGAAAAGCAGACGACACTTGCAAAAATAATTCTTGAATAACTAATTTTTTTTCATTTTTTGTCTCAAAAACATAGGTTATGACCCCTCGTTGGAACGAGCTCGAAGAGCTCGTTCCAACGAGGGGTCATAACCTATGTTTTTGAGACAAAAAATGAAAGAAATAATGAAAAGTAATTGGCGATTTTTGAGAATAGCGCTGGCCGGTTTTGGCCGTTACATTAGGTAAAGGGTTAAATACAGACAACAGCTCGGGCAGAGTGCGGGAGACAGGAATCAAATTCCTCTGTGGGTGTTTTTCATGTATTTCACGCGCGTCTTCGGCGATTGTGAAATACATTAACAACTCCAACACGGGTGTTTGGTTCCTGCCTCGTACTCCTTCCTCTTCGTATTCCGTCTTATTCTTCAGTTTAGAGTTTACGGCTAATAAGTATTATACACTCATCTTATATTAGGGTTTAATATATTCCCTGGTTTTCTAGGAACCGGGAACGGGAATGAAATTACTCTCATAATCGGGAACCGGGAAAGTTCCCGGGTAGTATCAAGCAAATTGACGAGGGTAAGATGACGCATTTATTTTACTGATAATAAGCATATTTCATTGGCAATCTCCCACCTCCAAACTGAAAAGTTCTTTTCCTATAAGCTAAGTATGTAAACCCATGCAAACCAGCTTCAATCTCGTCTTTATTTTCAGAATAACTCGCATTATCACCTCTACCTTCTCCAGCACCAACACCCTCTTCTTCACTACCGTCACCAGTCTCCTCTGCTTTAAGCTTTAAGCAGGAGAGACTGGTGACGGCAGTGAAGTGGGTGTTAATATTGGGGGAGGTAGTGAACGGTGATACTAGTAATTCTGAAAATGAAGATCTTGCTGTTGAAAAGAAAATAAGATCTTGCTGTTGAAAGGGAGGAGGGGGTATCCTCCAGAACTGGTTGAGAGTTACAGTGATTTGTTGAAAATGGTTCGCCAGGAATCAGGACTGTAAGAATTTCAGGCGTGGAAGGGCTGACGAAATTCTACAAAGTTTCAATTCAGAAAACTTCAGTTTAATACACAAACAGTGCAACGCTTCATTCCCGGTTCCGTGCTGTCGATTTCCCGGGTATCGGGCCGGCTTTCGGAACCGGGAACCCGGGAATTCCCGTTCCCGGAATTAATCCCTATCTTGTATATAAAAGAACAAGTATAGAGACCTTGACAGCAGTGGTTACCTGTTAACATGATTATGCGCATTATGTTAATTGAAGTGGCTAACACAAGTCAGACACTGGACGAACGCCTTGATTGTTGGCATAAACATCTCTGTACCTCTGGTTTTATTCGAACCTTGCATCCCGCCCCGGGACACGACACGAGGCGAACACCGATATCAGACAACGACCACATGTGTGGGCGAGGTATAGATATATTAAATTTAAAAACAAGTTGATACTAAGAACGATGCGGACTCCTCTTACAGTTGTGCATATAGAATCCATGAACGCTTAAAAATCGAAAAGGCAGATACATTGAAATCACTTGACAAGCACTGACGTTATGAAAGTTTTGAGAATAGCTTACAAATTGCATATGGCGTCGTCTGATGTCCAATTCTCGATTAATTACATAAAAAACGATTGGGGCAAAGCTTCAAAAGAGTCAAGTTTACTCTCTACATACCGATGACAAAATATTCTAGCAAAAACATTTCCCGTAATACAAGTCGGAATAATAATAATAATAATAATAATAATAATAATAATAATAATAATAATAATAATAATAATAATAATAATAATAATAATAATAATGGGGGCAAGGTGATTCAGCAGGTAGAGGTGCAGGCTGCAAGCCGAGAGGGGCTCGGTTCAAATCCCACCTGCGGCAACCGCGTTGTGTCCTTGGGCAAGACACTTCACCACCATTGCCCATGTGGGGGCACGGTGACGTTGTGTTCTAAGCCGTAGTGCACGTCGATGGTGCACTTGTCTTCATCCAATGCTAACCCTGTATGTGTGGAGTTAGTATGCAATGTTAATGATGATGCAATGTTTATGACTAGAAGCAACCGCAGTGCTCTTGGACATACATTATTTCCCCATATTATTTAACCAATTCATTCTTAACCAATGGACTTTAAACAATCCATTTTTGTTTGGCAGAGCTCATTGAGGTCTGTCAAACAAGATTGGATTGGATAAATGCCAAGTTGCATTATGAAAACAGTTTGCTTCGTGAAATGTTGGTATTATTTTCGAATAAGTGTGTAGAAACTGTACTGGTGTTTCCAGGTGAATCAAAATACATCCCCACTTGCAATTAACAGCGACACTAATTAATACCTATTAATTAGTTGCCAATAACCAGGTCCAATCGTCATTCATTTTTTATGACTTGTGAATGGAACATTGTTTGTCGTCCAGCAGTTAATTCATCTGCTTAATATGATGAGCGCAGAGATAATGTCGTAATTGTTCGTGTACAAAAAGACTTCACAAAACACTGACGTTTCCAGGTGAATCAAAATACATACCCATTTGCAATTAACAGCGACACTAATTAATACCTATTAATTAGTTGCCGACAACCAGGCCCATTCGTATTTATTGTTTATGACTTGTAAACGGAACATTGTTTGTCGTCATGCAGTTAATTAATCTGCTTGATATGATAAGTGTGGAAATAATATCGTAATTGTTCGTGTGGTTTGAGAGTACCTTATCCGTTTAATCGTGGTAGTGCAATAAGATTATCTGTTCTTATGTTAGATTCATCCACTGACTGCATAAATATCCCAAATAGTTCTAAATCTTATTTATTTATTTATTTATTTATTTATTTATTTATTTATTTATTTATTTATTTATTTATTTATTTATTATGTTTAAGGTCACATACTTATGCACGATGGCTAACCGTGACCGTGACAGTTTTACGGGTGGCGGAAGCCGGAGTACTGGGAGAGAACCACGGAGCATCGACGAGCAACTGTCAGCTCCTCAACATTCTAACTCTGTTCAAGCTCCGCTCAAGCAGGGTTAGATTGGTTGAAGATACGTGCACTATCAACGTGCAGTACGCTTTAGTATACGGCGTCACCGTGCCCCCATGTAGGCAACCGAGATAAAGTGCCTTACCCAAGGACACATCGCGGGACGTCCCGGACGGGGATACAAGCCATTATCAGGGCTTTCAAAAAAAAATTGTGAGTACCAGAGGAAAAGACAACATTTATTTATTTATTTATTTTTATTTATTTATTTATTTATTTATTTATTTATTTATTTATTTATTTATTTATTTATTTATTTATATTCCTTGGCGTCTAATGTCACATATTTCTGCACAATGGCTAAAGTCCAGTCAATCGTTTATACCCATGTTCAGAATAGACTAAGGCATTCCATTGATATTTCATAAACGGTAATAGATATAGAAAGCTCATACTGTGTGTTTTAGTGTGCAGTCTTTAGATGTGTGAAATTCTACACACCCTTTCACGCTAATCCAGAAGCCAACACTATAAAAACTGTTACAATTGTATTTTCTAGAATTGTATTTTCTACTTATTAATGTAGCTGACTAAAATGAATCATTGGCATTTTAAAAGATATGGCAATTTGCCAGCTGGCCCATTTAAAGTCATAACTTGAAAATACAATTCTCGAAAATACAATTGTAAACGTTTCATAGTATTGGCCTCAGCAGTACACATTTGAGGCATTAAAGCGAATACATGCAGTCCACAAATGAACGAGCCGTCCACTCGGTGATCTATGATAGATGTATTGTCTTATTTGGTTCCCAAATTCCTGTGTTAGACTCATAGGCGTATGGGAAGAGTGTGGAGGGGGGGGGGGGGAGGGGGGGGGCTGCAGCACTTCTCCGGGGCCAGCGAATATAGCCGTTCTCAGAGCGAATGCAGAGTATTTTTTGGGCACAGCCTAGGTAGGTAAAGTTTTTTTTGGGAACCCTTTGAACCCTGGTGGCATCTTCCATGTCAGTTCAATGGAAGTAATTGGAAGAGTCCATATTTATTATTTGGGTATAGACCAATTAATTTATTTATTATTTATTGGAGTTTAACGACACTTTCGACAGCCAGGGTCACCTCGTGTTGGACAGTTTTAAAGGTGGGGGAAGCCGGTGTACCCGAAGAGATCCATCGAGCAACGGCGAGACTCCCCAACGTACTAACTCTAACAACTGCACCATCGACGTACAGTACGCCTTAGTACACAACGTCACCGTACCCCCACGTGGACAACTGAGATTAGGTGGCTTGCCCAAGGTCACAACGCGGTTGTCGCAGGTGGAATTCGAACCGAGGACCTCTCGGCTTGCAACCTGCATCTCTACCTACTGAACCACCGCGCTGCCTAGGCCAATTAACATTTTCAACGTGCAGCAGTAGGGCTAATATTGATTGGTCTACCCATACTTTAACTTGGCAGCCATCCTACTTAATGAAAGAATGACGGTCATGTTCCTGGACCGAAAAAACTGCCTCTCGTATTTATATGGTTAATGTTAGCAATTTTCGGGGCATGCGTAGAGTATTTTCATGGACCACTAGGGGAAATCCTATAATAGGTGAAGTCATTTAAAACAAAATAAAGCAAAGCTTGCCTGCCTGCCTGCCTGCCTGCCTGTCTACCTGCCCCCACCACACACACACCTATAAACAAAAGTCCTGTAATCCGTCTAGGTGTCATCCCAACAAGACAAATCCCAACAAGACGAATTGGTAAAATATCCTAACAAGACGATCCCAACAGGACAAATCCCAACAAGAAGAAAAAAATCTTCTAATCAAATATGGGGAAAATTTACTTTAAAGAACGTGTACATTACTATGTATGCTATTTGAAGTATTTTAGGGTTTTATTTTATGCATGTGTTTGGGATTTTTTTGATAAAAAAGATTAAAAAAAATGTAGCGAATAGCGTGTTGTAGCAAAGCGTGGTGCCTCTGTTAATTGGTAGCGTACTAAGTTTTTTTGTATTGTAAAAATTTTGTTCACATATTATTGCCTTGTTACAATTAATGGAAGATTGCTAAAAGGCACTCTCCCTTTAATTGTAACATTGGAAATCCACCCAGACTTATTAATATCACATCAAAAATTAATTGAAGTACATCCACAGAATATGAAGGCTTTTAGCTCTGGTATCCACACTTGAGGATAAAGCCCCAACTGAAATCTCTTTGTCCAAAAGTAAGCCGAGTTAGCAGTTTATGATGGAAAAACCTCAAAATAAATGGGTTATCAGTCATTTTAATTAAATTCGTCTTGTTGGGATTCGTCTTTTTGGGATGACCATTTTCGACATTCGTCTTGTTGGGATTCGTCTTGTTGGGAATAAACCTACGCCTATGGATAGTTTATTTATTCTGTAGTTTTTCACTTGGAACTTATAAAAAGAAAAAAAAAATGCTGAACAACTATATATTTTCATTTTGATCTCAGTTTATGACCTGTCATTGGCATGATAAGCTATGCTGTTGAAACAAAAAGTGAAAAATAATGAAATTTGAAAGGCAATCTTTGTGAACTGACCGCTTATGGTCGTTGCGTTAGGCAAAGACTTAACACTTTCGCTGCCGAAAGCGACTATTGTCACCTTTTTATGATGATTATCTGAACGTTCTGGTACGCGAAGATGAAACCTACCATCTGCTTAACTGCTGGAAAGGGATCAGAGATCTCAGAGAGCCCTTTCCAGCAATTCATCAGATGATAGTTTCAAGTATGTTATAAATTTTATTAAACTTCTACACATACATGCGCATATATAGGTCCACCATATATGGTTAAAGTAGGTGTGACAATAAAAGGGTTAACCCTTTACCTAACGTGAAAAGCAGACGACACTTGCAAAAAAAATTCTTGAATAACTAATTTTTTTCATTTTTTGTCTCAAAAACATAGGTTATGACCCCTCGTTGGAACGAGCTCGACGAGCTCGTTCCAACGAGGGGTCATAACCTATGTTTTTGAGACAAAAAATGAAAAAAATAGTGAAAATTAAATGGCGATTTTTGAGAATAGCGCTGGCCGGTTTTGGCCGTTACGTTGGGTAAAGGGTTAATATAAGAATATTTCAGGGGCCACTTTCAGAAATATTTGAAAAAGTGAGAGGAGCATGCAACTATATCTGAATGATTGAGGCTGATTTCAAAATAGCTGCATAATGCCTTGGTTCGCATACTTAGTTCATTCGGTTGGAAACATTAAAACTTGACTTTGTCGACGGGTGGTGTATTAAAAATTAAAGAGCGAAAATAAATCTTTGACCTTTCTTTTATTATGTGAAGGCATATGTCTATTGGTGGGTAAATGTACGGAAAAATAGGATTTGTTTTCGAACCGTTGTGGATTAATTGATCAATACTTTGAAGCAAAACTTTGTTTTCAGAATACAATAAAAGAATAATTTTCAAAGAATATATGAGGTTCAATGAGATTAAAACTTAACGATTAATTTTAGCCCTTGAACTTTAAAATATATGCTTTTATTCAATTGAATTATTTGTATTTCTGATTGTTTGCTTCAAAGCTGTGTCGATATCGACCGGAAGATGTGAATTTTAAAACAAAATATACGTGGACGAAATGAACAATATTTAAATTCGCAAATTACGCTATATTTGATATCGAAAATATTTTCAAGGGCTGGTGTGCAGTATAAGACATTTGCTGTATACTGATTTGAAATAAATAAATAAATAAATAAATAAATAAATAAATAAATAAATAAATAAATAAATAAATGCAAACTTTAAAAAATAAAAATTAAAAATGGTTTATGTCTGATATTTTTCCCAAGTTAATAAAATTGATAAATTTGTCCTTTGAGTGCAACAAGGCTTTGGAGCAAGGGACGAAATACACCACACCCATGCTATTCTATGGATTATGAGGCCTAAAATATAAAACAAACCCAGAACATAAACTTTGAATGGCAAAGAAATAATTACAAAAATAAAAAATAAAATAAAAAAACACCTGCCCACATGCAATTTTACAAAAATGGCCTGAGAAACAGAAGATGTACTATTTAACACGACAATTCTGCTTGAGAAGAAACTTTTCAGACTTAAACTTGAATGTCCGAAACATTTTTGAAAATGAATTTCAAAGTCGGATTATCACAGTACATTCTAAAACCCAATTGGGTTCATATTCACTCAACCCAGTTGAGTTGGGTTGATTTTTAACCCAACTGAAGTGGGAGTGCAAGTACAGTCTGCAACGACATTCACCGTGGCATTGCTGATGACTATGGCTAGGTTTGATGAATGATGACTCTTCATCCGATTCGACCTCTAAAAGCACAGGCATATGAACGTAATAACCAAGGGCCATGACTATAAAACTTTTACAATTGTATTTTCTAAAACTGTATTTTCTAGTTATGACTTTAGATGGGTTAAAATGAACCATTAGCATTTTCAAAGATGTGGCAATTTGCCAGTTGGCAAATTGCCATATCTTTTAAAATGCTGATGATTCATTTTAGGCAGTTATATTAATAGGTAGAAAATACAATTATAGAAAATACAATTGTAAAAGTTTTATAGTATTGGCTCTTGAATAAACAAGCACAGGGAATAGTGGAGTTGGTCAAGCAGAAACTGGAGATACAGCAACGGGCAGATCACATTTACGGCGACAGTAGGAAGGCGCGGCTCGTCCTATGGGCCAGGGTAACCAATTGCCACGGACCTCCGACGTCAGAGGCCATCACGGCTCAGCGTGGGTCAATAGGGTTTATTTAATTCAACTCTCTCCAAACGCACTATATGTCTACTATTCTTTCTTCTGTTGGGGGGGGGGGGGGGGGGGGGTCTTTTAATCCTTTGGACAATGATGATTTATTCCATGCCAGTTCAGAGCCATCAGCTGGTAGTTTATATTCGTTACCGGGGAAGACCAATTAACTGGTTCAAGGTTATTTTTTGGTGGTCTGAACTTGTTATTCAGCAATTGTTTTATTGCAAATTATTGGAGAGTT
>JAUFNR010000587.1:0-15000 GCA_031216915.1 Pictodentalium vernedei
ATTGACTAAGAGCGTTGGTATTGTTCAGGAATTGCAATAGTTGTTTAAAAATACATTTTTCAAAGACTTTACCAACGCAGCTAATCAGAGATATGGGGCAATAATTACTAACTATGTTTGCAGGGTTTTTTTTAGGATTGGAGAGACGTTTGCCTTTTTCCACATTGAAGGGAAATATGAGTTATTCAGCAGTATGTTGAATAAAACCGAGAGTGGTTCACTTAAGGAAGTTTTACATTCTTTAAGAAGACGTGGACTGATAAGATCAGGACCCGACGCCTTGGACACCTTTAAAGATTTCAGTGCTTCGTACACCTCACTACAGTGAATGGTTATACTATCAATTGTTTGTGGGCAGAGTATAAGATCTGGCAGAGAGGCACGGGAGTCATCGACGGAAGAGACAGAACAGAAGTATTCATTGAGTACTTCCGCTTTCTCAATATTTGAGGAATATATTTTGTTCATGTGGTTGATAACAGGAATTTCAGCAGAGCGTCTACTACCAAGGAAGGATTTTAGTGTTTTCCACCACTGTGAAATTGGAATTTCGTTACTCCCCAAGGTAGACTGGACTTTGGATAAGTGTAAGGATTTTGCCTTCCTAATAGCTGAAACAACTTCATTCCGTTTATGTTTATAGTTTGCCCAAGCGTTCGGAAGCTCACTTCGTTTGGCTATGCGGTACAAGCGTTTTCTTTGTCTTATTAGTAATCGTATTTTATTGTGCATCCAATTCGGCTGATTGGACCTCGAAGTAATGTATTTGTTTGGTATATGTTTAGAAGCAGTATCGATTAATTTGTCAGTGAAGTTAGAGACTATGGTATCTAAACATGGATTATCAAATAGAGAATTCCAGTCTCCGCGAGAGATGGCGGCATTTAATGCATCATAATTGCATAGGGAGTACAACCAAATCCGTCTTCTGAAAGTGTGGGGTCTTGGCTTTGGAAACTCGACTTCAATGGTAATTGGGCAATGATAGCGGATCATATCGGGGATAATCGGTTCTAAGACCTCGCAGGTTTTCACATTCACTGTGTCGCTAACCGCAAAAAGGTCTATCAATGAAGCTGACGACTCGGTAAAACACGTTGGCTCACCCACAAGCTGTCTGAGATTAAATTGTTCCTGAGTTTGAAAAATCTTTTTCGAATTCGGTCATGGCCTGTACTTCTTCATCCAAGGCTTCTTATCGAATCAGACGATGTGATGTATGTCGACTAATTTCATGCCGCGATCTATGTTGAGTTTCAGATTTTTGCAGTAGCGTATGTATTTACATTTGTTGTTTAAGGGGTCGTCCAACGTAACTTTGGTCAATTTGTTGACTTTTTTCCCAATGCCTCAGAAACAGATAAGAGAAGTAAGGAATGGCACATTATATATGAAAATAATGAGCAAAGTGCATAGAAAAAGATAGATATAATTTTTTTCAGAAAAAAAAGTGAATTTTATGATTTTGATGAACATTAATTTGCCAATGGCACAAGTAACGAAGCGGTAAAACCACAAAATGATCGGCAATTCGAAACTGCAGACTCGGAGAAAGCGTTTTTATGACACACACTCTGGTGTGTTTTGATATTGGAATGCAATGCAACCAACACAAATTTTGGATGATCCGGATGTGGCCATGTTACAATGATGTTTATTCCGGTCATGTGATTACAATATGGTTCTTGCAGAAATACTCATTTTGGGCGATCGTCAGAATGAAAGGACGTGATCACTGTTGGATCAAGAGCATGAGTCGATTTCTGGTGACAGAGACTAGCAGACACATGGGAGAAAAAAATTTCTGTTTCAACTGTCTGAATTCCTCCCATAGCAAAGAATCGCTGGAATGTCATGAGTAGAATTGCAACTCAACTCAATGTGTTGCCGTCGACATGCCCAAACTTCACACAGGCATCAAATTCTATGAGCCATTGAATGTCACATCTGTAGATATCGATCACTAAAACTGCGGCATCCAAATAGAAGTAAGAGATCATGACCACTACATGGGTAAATTTCGAGGTGCCGCGCACAGTAATTGCAATTTAAAATATCAAGACACAGTTCTTTCCAGGGATATTTCACAATCGTTTGGCTTACGACAGTCGTCTGTTCGTGAAGAATCTCAGTAGTGTCAACAAAGAAAATATATACTGCATCACGAAGAGTGAGGAACAATACATTTCTTTCACAAAATGGATAGTCACAGACAAGAAGAAGAAAAAAATAGATGGGGAGATGTCAGCAGTCGATCTTAAGAGAGATATTAAGAGAGAAATACGTTTCATAGATAGTTTTAAATTCATGTCGAACAGTCTCGAGAAACTAGTTGGCAATTTGGGGAGGAGAAATTCATGATTGCACTGGTTGCCAGTTGAAGAGATGATCGAGTGTAAGATGCTCCCACTGACATTCAAAGCCCTGAATGGCCTTGCTCCTATTAGCTGGGCAGTTTGGTGCAACGATATGTACCATCTCGACTCCTCCGTTCAACAGCTTCGAACTCCCTGATATCCAAATCAGGCGTCCTTGTAGCGGCAGGCGTTTTCCGTGGCTAGCCCCACTCTTTGGAATAGGCTGCTCGATCACTTAAAGGCACCTCAGACGCTAGAAAGCTTCAAAGGGCACTGAAACCTCACCTTTTCGCCCGCGCTTTCGGATGTTCATTAACTTTGTATCAACTTTATAATACATGTACAATATAGCAGCAGAGTATTGTAAAGCCTGAGTGCGCAATTTTGTGGATTCATGGCTCTAAACTGTATTTATTATTATTATTATTATTATTATTATTATTATTATTATTATTATTATTATTATTATTATTATTATGATCACAACACGTTCGAGACAAGCACGAATTGGAGAGCAAATTGAGGAAAGGAGTCTATCCCTATGATTACATAGATTTGGCAAGTCGAATCTACCTTCCAAAAATCATTTTTATTCAAAATTATATGAAACTGACATCTCCAATGATGACTACGAGCATGCTCAAAAAGTGAGAAAAATATTCAACATGAAACCCATGAGAGATTATCATGACCAGTATCTGTTTCTGGAAACACACATCCTTCTCTTGGTAGACGTATTCGAAAATTTTCGAGACATCTGTTGGAGACATTACGATCGAGATCTGGCTTGGTATTACACGGATCCCGTCTTGGCTTGGGACACTGCTGAAGACGAGCGAAGTTCACTTGGAATTATTATGGACATGGACATTTTGCTCATGTTCGCAAAGGGTGTGATAAGCAGGGTGTCGATGGTATCCCATGGATACGTGAAAGCGAACAATTGCTACACGGAAGAAGGATTCAGCATGTGAGAACAGAGTAAATACATAACATAGTAAATACGTTATGTTGTTTGTTGCCTTCTGAAATCAATAATAAATAGATGTTTTTCTCGTGCTTTTTTGAGAACTTATCCTCAGAGGAAATATGTTTTTTCGAATCGCCATATCCCAAAACGTTGACAGCGATTGTGGGACTTTGATTATTTAAATGATCGATGTTGCATAGCCACGTCTGCAAATTCATTCCCGGCCAATTTAAATTCTCAGAAGTCTCTGTTTACTTCGATACTCTCGTTTGATGCTTTTCTACAGGATATAAGGCAGACATGACGACCCATTTGAAGCACTGACTGTCCTCTTTATTTCCCACATTGATCACAGCTTCTTCCTTTCCTACAAGATAGGGCAATTTTATACACGAAGTGTTCGCAATGGATCATACTTGTGAATGTGATGAATCTCTAGTTTCAATACTTCTCTGAACCCCCAACTGCTATCTTCATTTTGATACTGCACCAAAGATTGTATTATATTTTCTTTCATGTCATTGAAAATATTGGACATCGAAGAACTTTTGGTCATGGTCTTCATGCGAGATTGCTTTACCCAGATCGATCCTACACTTCAATATCATTTTCATTTTGACATTAACGTCTAGCATCCGACGAAATATATCCAACACGCTAGGTTTTATCTCATTCAAGAAATTTTTGGGATGGAACTTTTTCATACCCTTAAGTCAAACGTTTTGAAAAATCCCTTGACGGCTTGCTCCCATCCTACGGGAGTGGGCAACAACTGTTTGCGAATGACTTTAGTTAGGATTTCTTCTATGTCACAATCATCACTATTTTTTTGTTTGACCATCGCTGCGTTTACTTTTGTTATTTGATCCATTTTTCTCTTTTTCATTTCTGCTGTCACCGATTGAATCGGAATGTTTGTTTTCGTTTCCTCTTCGCACCTATTTGAATTGTTGTTTTTCTCATCTCGCCTCCTCCCCCAAGCATCAACTCTATCAACTCATTTTTATTTTGTGACCATACATGTTTCAACCCAACGGACATGCTTTAGATCTCAATTCTGGCTGCGTTTTCTCAATGATCCGAGCCCTTATTACTCTGATCACTTATGGTTTGGTTCGATAACTCGACAATTTTGCGATGCCGAGATTCTTAACGTAAGTTTTCAATTGAGCTAATTTGCACTCCTCCAATAAAAAAAGACATTTTTAAAAAATTATTAAAAGTTGTTTTAAATGTTAAAAATTGTTTTGAATGTTATTTTTTTTAATTTTTAATTTTCTATATATATGTGAGAGAAAAATTCTGTTTTAAGTTAATATTTTTAACTTAAAGATAAATAAAAAATTAAAATCAGTAAAAAATTTTTGATGTTATATATAGTAAGTAAACAAATAAAATAAATTTAAAATTAATCAAAAAAAAAAAAAAAAAAAAGAGAAGAAGAAAAGAAGTGGCAGTGGAAAGAAAAATCGAATTGAAAAAAATCGTTCCTTACAAGGCATGTGGAAGTAAATCTTTTTATTTGAAACCTCACCCAATCGAATTGAAAGACGTCAGTGATGAAGTTTGAATATAAATATGAGAATCATAGCCCGGAATTAAAACTAAACGAAGATCAAATCAATTTATTTTCAGATTCGGAAAAGCCGTGTCGCGAGCTCCTGAAAAGAAGATAAAAGTTTCAAGAAGTTTGCTCTGATCTATGACAAAAACAAGATATATCTGAAAATCGACAAAGATGTCGTAGATCGACTCAGAGAAGAAGCAGCAAATGTGGAAAAATTAATGAAAGTGGACATGGTCAGCGAGGATCTACATAAAAATGAAGAAGGGAAAGTGACAGCTCATATACAAATAAAAGATATGACTGTAAAACAAAGGTTAATTTCTTTTTTATTTTTACGAATAAATGTTTATAATATCGATTTTTTTAAAACTTTAAAAAACATTCTTCTATTTTTTGTAGTTTTTTGGCTCTATCTTCTCACGAATTGGATACGAAATCATTTCAGTCTGATAAATATCATCACACTCATTTATGCAACGCATTCAGGAGGAGTCTCGGTAAACTATTTTTCCATAGTCAAATGAAGATTTTTTTCATTCTTTCTCTATAATATTTCATCGTGATATTGTGATATTTATCATATTTTGAATAATCCATTTTTTTCACATTTAACTTAATAATTTGGTTTTCTTTTTCACAAGATTTGAGTAGGATATTCTCTATCCAGTAATAAAAGCAAAATACTTCCTCGATCGTAGTTCATGAGATCGTTCGACGACATTTTCCAAAATCGCTCAATTTTGAACTCCAAAGGCCTCGATTACTCTCGACACCCAAGCATTTTCTTCCACCAATCTATCACCTCATCCTCGTCTAGGGTTTCCAGCACCGACGCAAAACACGTGGTGTTCACTTCGATCAATCCCACCGACATGTAACCAGGACATCTTTCGCTGATCGTTCTTGGAATGTGTTAATCTGCGAGATGGGCAGACGCCCTGCAGAAAATATCTCTGAGAAACTTCTCATGCACAAGATATCTCATCATAATCTGTGCTTTCTCCTTTGGATCGCTGGTCTTTAGAAATGACACGCTAGATATTTCAAGTTTTTTTAAAATTTATTTTATTTACTTTCTATTTAAATATATAAGGGGAAAAACAGGTGATCTCTCTCTCTCTCTCTCTCTCTCTCTCTCTCTCTCTCTCAATCTCTCTCTCTCTCACTACCTCGAAAATTGCATAATTTTTGTCGCGATGGCGACGTTATTTTTCCTCTTAGTCTCGTCATGTCTGAGAGATGTCTTGAAGTCACGAAGGAGGAGAAAGGAAATGCCCCGCTTCTTACAATTTTTCAAAATCTCCCCATTGGAATAACAGGGAGCAAACCAGCCATAAATGGAAAATTACGAATCTGACGGATGCCGAGGAAATTTGTATGGAAAAAAAGTTCCTCAAGATCGTCTGTTCAAGCCCACTCACCCACTCTTACAATCCTTCACAATTTTCTCATTGAATTAGCACTGAGCAAAATGAAACTTGGAAATCTGGGGGATATCAAGGGCCCAAAAGGAGTAAAATGAAAGGAGGAAAACCTACCTTTCTACAGTTCTCAAAAAAATTCACAAAGGAATAAAACTGAGCAAAAAGGTGGTGATGGGAGAAAAATTCATTTTCGCAAATATTTAAAGGAGGCGATCTTCACATTTTTGCAAATTCCAATGGGAAATTTGTATGAAAAAAGATCTCCGAGTTCGTCTGTTCGTGCCAACTTGGAGTTTGACTTTTTTAAAATTTTCACAAGTAATCCCTATTGGATTAACCTTAGCCGATCTCTCCGCGAATACGCGCCCAGGCGAAAATTGAATAATTTTTTTAACCTGAATTTGTCCTTGTGAATAGCTGTGTCAAAGAACGAAGCATTTAGGCTAATGCTGCACCGAGGGGGTGGGGTGTCAAACAAACATGGAGTAGGTGGGTGGAATGTTCACCTTATGTGCAATCTGGTAGGGTTTTACACCATTTGTGGGAATAGGCTGTGAGATATTTGTTGATATGCTAATGCATATCAACCTGTGTCACCCTGTGTCATTGTTTTTTGTACGCCTCCCCAGTCTCGTCTGCATTTTTCACATTTTCAAACGTTTCACGATATCCCTCACGATTTGTTTTATTACCGATGAATTTCGAGCTCAGCATATCAACAAATATCTCACAGCCTATTCCCACAAATGGTGTAAAACCCTACCAGATTGCACATAAGGTGAACATTCCACCCACCTACTCCATGTTTGTTTGACATTCCACCCACCCCCCCCCCCCCCCCCGACGAATTAGACGGAATTAGACGCGGATCATAATTCCTCTAACTAACTAGAGGGAACTGTTTTAGTGAACTAAAATACATGTCTCCCCTTCGATTAGTTCCATGCTTCCAACTTACGACTAACAAAGATCAAACTAACCAATCCTTCTCAGGGAAACTGAGTACAGAAAAATATTAAATTAATCGGCAAATGAATTTTGTCTGACGGTATTCATATTTATAAGGCCAAAACTGGTATTGGATAAAGCGGGACACCAAAACATACAACACAACCTGTGTTCTACAATGATTTTTGAATGCCGTTATGGAAATCACGGGGAGCTCTTTCATTTTTGTTTTTGGACAAATGAGTACAGCAATTTGAAAAATTCACTAAAATCCAATTTTTGTGGACACTACTATTATTCAAGTGGCCAAAAATCACGTTGGGTTAAGCCCCAGAGCAGCAGATGTGTTCATTAAGCATCCCTGCATATAGCATAGCAAAGTGTTTGAAATTAAACCATTCCAAAATGATAGAAAAAAGCAACCAGAGTTTGCTAATTTTAGCATTTACAAACGGTACTCTTATTCTCGCTCTCATTGTGCTCGATGGTTAAATCTGAGATTAAACAGCAAACATTAACTTTCTTTTGCAATCATTGTTGCATCTATACATACCAAAATAATTGTTGTAACAACCTTGCAGTTCGAGAAATTTGCCCTCGAAGTTGGTCACTTTTGACGAAAAATGCTATATTCATGCCATACTCATATTTGTATGGCCAAAACTAATATTGGATAAAGCGGGACACCAAAACATACAACACAAAATTTGTTCCCCATTGATCTTCCAATGCACTTGAAGAAAGCACAATGAGCTCATGCAAGCAGGCAGACTGCATTTCTTACAACTCTTTCGACTATACTCTCACATTGGCGTGAATGGTGTACGGTTAATGTCGAAGACAAGGCGGGCGGGTGGGCTTCCGGGCGGGCGGGGTTTCAGGAAGGCAGGCAGGCGGGCCTGCATAACAACTCTACCGATTTTTTCACACTGGTATGACTGGTGCATGGTTAATGTCGAAGTGGCAGGCAGGGCAGGCAGGGCAGGCAGGCAGGCAGGCAGGCAGGCAGGCAAGCAGACAGAAGACTGCATTTCTTTTTATTCCATCCATAATTGCTGGACACCCATATCTACTCTGAAACCACGAGTTTCAATAAAAAAATCAGTAAAAGAAGGTTAAGAATATTTTGAAAATTTCAGTTTTTCAGAAAGTACTCTCAAATAGCTTTGGTTACGTAAAGGGTTGCAGGAGGCACAGTGATATTCAATTGATTTGTGTAAGTGATAAAATGAATGCAAAGATTGACTGGAGAATTGACTGGAGAGTGAAAACCGGTCAGCTATAAATGAAAGTATAAATAAACAAGAGGCCCCACGGGGCCTGAAGCGCTCACCTTGAACAGAACCTGATATAAACCGAAGCCTCGAATGAATCTACATTAAGCAATCAATCTCCATAGGATCCATTGTCAATCCTTGACACCCTCAGTGGTGGGTATTATAAAATTAACTTGGAATTATGTTTCTATTTGTAGCACACATTGAGTCCCACGATAGCTAGGGTTAATTTTTTTTCATTTAAATCAAATATCTGTTTCCCGCTTATGCCGCATATTACATTTTGTTAAAATCGGACTAAGAGTTCTTAGTCGTGAACTAGACATGTTGTATATCAAATATGAAAGGATTCTGACTAGTAGATCTGAAGAAGAAGATTTTTTAAAGAAATTTTCTTATATTGCACGAAGTTACCATAAGGAGCCCAAATATGAACCCGGGGACCCAATTTGAACAAACTTGAATCTGACCCCCTAGAGATGTCGTATACCAAATGTGAAAGCATTCTGACTGGTGGATCTGAAGAAGTTTTTTTTAAAGATTATCTCCAGGATTGCACTAAGTTAAAATTCGGGTTCCCATGGGGAGCCGAAATCTTAACCCACGCACTCGAGTTGAAGAAACTTGAATCTGATCCCCCCCCTCCCCTCTAGAGATGTATACCAAATATGAAAGGATTTGGATTGGTGGATCTGGAGACGAAGATTTTTATAGAAATTTCCTCATATTGCACTAAGTTAAAATTCGTGCTCCTGTATTGAGCCCAAATATAAACCCAGGCACTCGAATTGAACAAACTGGAATCTGATCCCCTTGGAGATGTTATACTGAATATAAAACCATTCGGATTGGTGGATCTGGAGAAGAAGATTTTTAAAGAAATTTCCTCATACTGCACTAAATTAAAAAAAAATTGAGGGTGGGGGGGGGGGGGGGGGAGGGGGGTGGGCATATGGACCCGATTTGAACAAACCTAAATCTGACCTCCCTAGAGATGTTGTATACCAAATATGAAAGAATTGTGACTGGTGGATCTGAAGAAGATTTTTTAAAGAAATTTCACCATACTGCACTAAGTTGAAATTTTGGGTTACAACAGAGTGCCCAAATACGAACCCAGAGACCTGATTTGAACAAACTTGAATCTGACCCCCTAGAGATGTTATATACCAAATATCGAAGCATTCTGAATTTCTGACTGTTGGGTCTGAAGAAGATTTTGAAAGATTATTCCCTTTTTTTGCACTAATTTAAAAATTCGGGCTCCTGTATTGAACTCAAATATGAACCGAGGGGCTTTATTTTAACAAACTTATATCTGACCCATTATGGATGTTGTATACCAAATATCAAAAAATTCTGATCATTGTTTCTGGAGAAAAATTTACAAATTTTTTTTTGCAAATATACTGACTCAGCATTTTTGGGACACCCTCTACGGAACACCCTGTTACAACCGATGGTAATTTTTTTTACCATTCAATTCTATGGGTCCTAAGGATGCTTCATACCATATAACAGTTCCCTGTTCTGTGGGGTTTGGGAAATAATGAAGATTGAAAATATTTCTATTTTTAGCTCCTGGGATTCCCACGGGGACACAGGAATTTTTTTTTGGCAAGAAGCAAGTACTTATGACCCAATAATATCATAAACCAAATTTGGTTCAAATCGGACCATCGGTTCAGAAAATAGAAATTTGGGGCGGGATAAAAAATATTTCACCTCCCATTACAAAGACAAATTGCTTCACAAATTTTCTTTGAACAAACTCGAATCTACACCTCCAAACAGAAGCTCCGCACCAAATATCAAGTCATTGTACCCACTGGTTCATAAGACGGTTTTTAATAAGGGGCCCACTCGGGTCTGAGGCACTCACCTGACCAATGTTTAAAGAAGGATTTAATTACCATCTATGGCTAACAGTCCTCTTATTTTGAGGAAGGCGATTGCTCCAGATCCTTACAGCCCGCCTGAATTTTTGCTGAGGAGAGCAAGTAACTGGCCCCCTCAATAACCTGATTCTGATGATTTTGGTATATACCAGCCCGCCTGGGTGAGATTGTGCCCGTCTGAATATGCATGTAGTTCAAGGAGAGCCTGTAGTTACTGCACTCCAGTGAATATCAAAACGACAGTACTGGGATAGCTAACACAACTGAGGAATGAAAGGTGTTTAATTATAACTGTGCTGTCCAGATGACCTTTTTTTTTTTAGGGTTCAACGACACATTAACATCCAGGGTCATATCATGTCGGTGATAGTTTTACGGGTGGAGGAAGCCGGAGTACCCGGAGAGAACCACCGAACAACGACGAGCAGCTGTCAGCTCTCCAACATCGCGTAACACTGAACTCTGCACCGCGGCACAGGCGGGGTTAGATTGGTTGAAGACATGCGCACCATCGACGTGCAGTACGCCTTAGTACATATCGTCATCGTGCCCCCATGTAGGCAATCGGGGTTAAGTGCCTTGCCCAAGGACACAACGCGGGAACGCGAATTAGTCGCTGAAATGGTCACCCATCCAACTACTAACCGCGCTCGACGTTGCTTAACTTCGGTGATCTGACGAGAACCGGTTACCGCGACGCCACCGCGACCCCGTCCAGATGACCTTTTTCTAGTATTGGGGTGCTACCACAGAAATAATGCTCAAATTTTCAGTAATCAAAAGATTCTGAATGGTGAATCTGAAGAAGATTTCTAGAAATAATTCCTCATATTGTACTAAGTTAAAATACTAAGTGAAAATTCAGGCTCTCACAGGGAGCCCAAATATCAACGTAGGCACTCGATTTGAACAACGTTGAATCTGACCCCCTTGGAGATGTTTTATACCAAATATGAAAGCATTCTGACAGGTGGATCTGAAGATGAAGATTTTTAAAGATTATTCTTCATATTGCACTAAGTTAAATTTGGGCTCCCTCACAGAGCCCAAATTATTAACCAGGCTCTGGATTTGAAATGACCCCCTCCCACCCAGCCCAGCCCAGCCCAGCCCAGCCCAGCCCAGCCCCACCCCACTCCCATCCCCGGCCACCCCCAGATGTAGTATACCAAATATGAAAGCATTCTGACTGGTGGATCTGAAGAAGATTTTAGTTAAAAAATTATCTTCCGTATTGTACTAAGTAAAAATTTGGGCTTCCATAGGATACCCAAATATCAATCTGTGGACTTGGTATGAACAATCTTGAATCTGTCCGTCATAACAATGATGTGTACCATATATTAAAAGATTCTGACTAAAGATTATTCCCCATATTGCCCAAAGTTAAAAACTGAGGCTCCTGTATTAAGTCAAATTATGAACCAAGGGGATTCATTTTAACAAGGGTTGCATCCCCCACCCCAGACTATGTATACCAAATATGAAAAGATAAATTCCTGCAAATCGGCTGGCTCAGGATTTTTTCGATCCTCCTGCAGAGCACCCTGACACAACCGATGGCAGTTCTTTTACTATTCAATTCTACTGGTCCTATGAATACTTCATACCAAATTACAGTTGTCTGTTCGGTGTGGTTTGGGAAATATGGGTGTGTGAAACTATTTCTAGCATTAGCTCCTGGGATTCCCACGGAGACACGGGGAAAACATTTTTGGCATGATTCAAGAACGTATGACCCAATAATACCACATACCAAATTTGGTTCAAATCGGATCATCGGTTCAGAAAATAAAAATTTGGGGCAGGGCCAAAAATCTTGCACCTCCCAGTAGAAAGTCAAATATTGCGCCACAAACTTCAATTGAACAAACTAGATTCTACACCTCAAAAGGAAGCTCCAAATTATATCAATTCATTGTACCCACTGGTTGGGAGCACGGTGGCTCAGTAGGTAGAGGTGCAGGCTGCAAGCCGAGAGGTGCTCGGTTCGAATCCCACCTGCGGCAACCGCGTTGTGTCCTTGGGCAAGACACTTTTTCTCCATTGCCCGTGTGGGGACAGGGTGGCGTTGTGTACTAAGTAGTACTGCACGTCGATGGTGCACGTGTCTTCAACCAATGCTAACCCTGCTTGTGTGGAGTTCGTATGTTGAGGAGCTGACAGTTGCTCGACGTTGTTCGGTGGTTCTCTCCGGGTACTCCGGCTTCCTCCACCCGTAAAACTGTCACGGTCCTGATTAGCCATTGTGCATAAATATGTGACCTTAAACACCAATACATAAATAAATACCCATCGGTTGATAAGAAGATTTAAAAAAAAAAGTTGGAGCATTTTCCACTACCACATCCCTGTTGGGCGTGGCATCTTTATTTGAACAAACTTGAATTGATATATGATAGCGACCGGACAGATGACCGACAGAAAGTGATCATTTATGCCACCCCCCCCCCCCGCCCCAGGTAGGTGAGCTAAAATAAGACAGCTACCCCCTCAAACTGCAGTCGAAAATTAAATTCTTGGACTTTTCCACAGTTTTCAAGATTGTGCGCCATTTCCAGTTTCAGAGTTGTAAGATTTGTAAGCTAGTGTCAAAACTCTAGTATTTTTGACTGGGGAGGGATGGAGTAGGTAAGGGATGGGGGGATGTGTCTGAGGTGTGGTCCAGTGGATACATATTTTTTGTTTTTGGCCTTAAATCGAGTTTTGATGGATTTTGATTGATTTTATGCACAAAAAATTCCTCCGAGATCACTTTTCTGTGGCTATGGCTACTTATTCCCCCACCCTCTTTTATAAAAGTGGATACATAGGAATCGATTTTCTCCATTCATACATCCTGCTGTTCATCACAGTCGTTTCCAAGCAATAACTTTAGTATCGTTGGTCACACAATGCTCGTACTTCACATACAGGCTGCCAATAATGGTGTGATGATTAGGATTGCTTTTGAGATCTATAGGTCAAAAGGCAAGGTTACTGTTACTATAAATAGATTTTTGGATTCCGTGCAATAACTTTTTAGTTTCCTTTAGCATACAAAACTATAACTTCATATTTTGATTGCATATGAGGTGCCGATGATTGGGATTGCATTTGGGGCCAATAGGTCAAAGGTCAAGGTCACTGTTACTATAAATAGATTTTTGTTTGGTTTCAATGCGTTAATTTCTGTTTCTTTTTACGTATTAAGCTGTAATTTCACACACTAATTACCTATGAGGTGTCGATCATTGGGATTATGTTAGGTGCCAATACATCAAAGGTCAAGGTCATTGTTACTATAAATAGATTTTTAGTATTATACAATAACATAGGTTTCCTTATATGCACAAAGCTTTAAATTTTACCTCTATGACCAACCTCCCACCCCCACAGTGGTCAATTAGGCAAAACTTTAAATTTTGCTCCAAAATGTGTTTTGAAGGATTTTGTGTGCAAAAAATGTTTTTTACCCTAGTCATAGGGATAAATTTTGTTCCACATAAAATCACTTCAAAATGCATATGGACGCAAGCATTTTTTTTCTCGCCTAATTGACCCCCTGGGGCTGGGGAGGGGTGGTTGGGGAAGGTGGAGTCATAGGGGTAAAATTGTTTTCGCATAATATGAAAAGACTTTCTTTGGTGGTTCCGAAGAAGATTTTAAAAAAAAATATTCCTCATAAGGCGCTAAGTTAAAATTCGGGCTCCAAAAAACAGTAAGTCATTCTAAGAAAACTTCACAAAGAGGAAAGACGCAAAGAAATAAAGCTCCTGTAAAACGAAATTAAGGACCAGTTGATATATTTGATTAATTCATGATGTTATACGGATTGTGCGAACGGTATGGGAGGGAGCAGTTTTGATCCAGATAATGTATCATCAACATCAAATGGAGTAGATAAATCTGTTGAAATTGAACAATTTCCAATACCATTTTTAAACAATTCTTCACCAATAGAGTTTTTAATTCCAAACCAAAAAGCCCAGTGGTTAGATCTTGCAGCATCTACACTTAATGTACAATTCAAATTTACAAAACAAGATGGGAATGTGTTTGCTCCAGATTCACAAATTGCTCCCATCAATAAATGTTTTCAAAACATGTTTAGCAAGACTGGTGTCACATTGAATGACAATCCAATAGCCACCAATACAGACATATATCATTATCGAGGGTTTTTGGAGAGTTTTTTTAGTTATTCAAATGATGTGAAAGACTCAGAAATGGCTGCTAGTGAACTAAGGTATTCAGATATTCCTGGCACACACACTAAAACTGCAAAATGCTCATCTATCAAAGGTTTGACTGAACGTGCAAAATTAACTGCTCTGTATCTGTACAAAGGGGTAAATTACACGTAGATCTATTTGTGCAAAAAAACAATATTTACCAAATGGAGTAGAAATGAGGATTAAACTACGTCGTACTCCATCTAAATTTTGAAATTCAATAAGCCTTTTTTTAAATACCAGCATTAGATTGGATTCCAAAATTTGCAAATGATCTCAATGCTCAGATAGATCGTTCAAGTTACAAAATGCTCATATGGCGTGCTGAAATCAAAACATTTACAG